>JAJJWW010006562.1:0-114931 GCA_023531295.1 Papaver armeniacum | reverse complement strand
TTTAGAAACCATAAAAAACAAAGAAAGAAACGAGAGAGGACCCGGGTTCAACATACAAGAACAGTTATCATATCACAAATGAAATGGGTTTTTGAAAACCATAAAAGCAAAGAAAGAACAAAGACATGATCAAGTTCAACATACAATAACAGAGATCACAAAAAAAAAAATGGGGTCTTAAAACCAAAAAAGAGCAAAAGAAAGAACAAAGAAAGGACCGGGTTCAACATACAAGAACACAGATCGCAAAAGAAAATGGGTTTTAAAACCATAAAAAAGCAAGGAATAAACGAGAGAGATGACCAAGTTTAACATACAAAACAGAGATCACAAAGGAAAGAAAATGGGTTTTAGAAACCACGAAAATTCAAGGAACATATATAAGTTCAAACAATTACACTTACAACACAAAAGAAAATGGAAGAGAAAAAATAGCTCGGTCTCGGTCATGGTTGAATATGTGCGAGGTTTGAGGGAGAGAGAGCTGCTTATGAAGAAGATAACTAAGTTGGTATAACTTTCTTCACACTCTCACTTTGCTAATAAGTAGTACTTCAATTTTACTAACTCACTTGTGTAGTAGATCTTACTCACCTGCGGTTAAGTGTTAACTCGGTTATGCTTCACAGCCCGGTACATACCCCGTGCAAAGTCCGAAAGTCACTAGGTCCAAAACTAGTCTTAGATGGCCTTGCCTCGTTACACAGTTTATGGTCCCGAAAAGAAATTACCACACTTTTTTTTTCTTTTGGTAAAAGATTAGAATCACCACTACTTTATAACCATGGTTTTCGCATCTCTTCACGAAACGATGAGTCCTTCATCATCGGACATCAATGGCGTCGTTGGATTTGAATATTACGGATATGTTTGTAACGGTAGAAAACTGATTCACGTACCACCAAAAATTCTTCGGGGCGTTGCCCCCTAGACCCCATCGGGCGGTCTCCCGTAAAAGACCCCCTTGGATAGCGTAGTTGAAAATATTCCAACATAATTTCCCCTAATCGTAAAAGACAAAAATGGCTGGAAGTTAGAAGTGAGACTAAAAAAGTAACTGCAGAAGAGGGATGCAGTTTTAGAACAAAAAGGATTTTGAAATATCACAAACAAAATGAGTTTTTAGAAACTATAAAAAAGCAAAGGAAGTCCGAGAGTTGACCAAGTTCAACATACAAGAACAGAGATCTGAAAGAAATAAAAATGGGTTTCTAGAAAACATGTAAAACAAAGAAAGAATAGAGAGATGACCAAGTTGCACATAGAAGAACAGAGATATCACAAAGAAACAAAATGGGTTTTAGAAACCATAAAAAGCAAAAGAAAGAACGAGAGAGAGGACCGGGTTCAACATACAAGAACAGTTATCATATCACAAATAAAATGGGTTTTTGAAAACCATAAAAAGCAAAAGAAAGAACAAAGAGATGATCAAGTTCAACATACAATAACGAGATCACAAAAAAATAAAATGGGTTCTTAAAAACCAAAAAACAGCAAAGAAAGAACAAAGAAAGGACCCGGGTTCAACATACAAGAACAAAGAAAATGGGTTTTAAAACCATAAAAAGCAAGGAATAAACAGAGAGATGACCAAGTTTAACATACAAGAACAAGGATCACAGAAAGAAAACGGGTTTTATAAACCGCGAAAATTCAAGGAAAATATATAAGTTCAAACAATTACACTTACAACACAAAAGAAAATAGAAGAGAAAAAATAGCTCAGTCTCAGTCATGGTTGAATATGTGCATGTTTGAGGGGGAGAGAGGCTTCTTATGAAGGAGATAACTAAGTTGGTATAACTTTCTTCACACTCTCACTGCTAATAAGTAGTACTTCAATTTTACTAACTCACTTGTGTAGTAGATCTAACTCACTGCGGTTAAGTGTTAACTCGGTTGTGCTTTCCGACATTACATACCCACGTGCAAAGTCCGAAGTCACTAGGTCCAAAACTAGTCTTAGATGGCCTTGCCTCGTTACACAGTGTATGGTCACGAAAAGAAATTACCACTATTTTTTTTTTCTGGTGGTAAAAAGATTAGAAATCACCACTACTTTATAACCATGGTTTTCGCATCTCTTCACGAAACGATGAGTCCCTTCATCATCAGACATCAATGGCGTCTGTTGGATTTGAATATTCGGGATATGTTTGTAACGGTAGAAAGCGATTCACGTACCACCAAAAATTTTATCGGGCGTTGCCCCTAGACCCCACAGGGGCGCTCTCCCAGTAAAAGACCCCCTTGTATAGCGTAGTTGAAAATATTCCAACATAATTTCCCTAACTGTAAAAGACAAAATGGCTGAAGTTATAAATGAGACTAAAAAAGTAACTGCAGAAGAGGGATGCAGTTTTAGAACAAAAAAGGATTTTGAAATATCACAAACAAAATGAGTTTTTAGAAACTATAAAAAGCAAAGGAAATGCGAGAGTTGACCAAGTTCAACATACAAGAACAAAAGAGATCGAAAGAAATAAAATGGGTTTCTAGAAACCATGTAAAGCAAAGAAAGAATAGAGAGATGACCAAGTTGCACATAGAAGAACGATATCACAAAGAAAAAAAATGGGTTTTAGAAACCATAAAAAGCAAAGAAAGAACAGAGAGAGGACCGAGTTCAACATACAAGAACAGTTATCATATCACAAATGAAATGGGTTTTTGAAAACCATAAAAAGCAAAAAAGAACAAAGACATGATCAAGTTCAACATACAATAACGAGAGATCACAAAAAAATAAAATGGGTTCTTAAAAACCAAAAAGAGCAAAGAAAAGAACAAAGAAAGGACCCGGGTTCAACATACAAGAACAAAGAAAATGGGTTTTAAAAACCATAAAAAGCAAGGAATAAACGAGAGATGACCAAGTTTAACATACAAGAACAGAGATCACAAGGAAAGAAAACGGGTTTTATAAACCCACGAAAATTCAAGGAAAATATATAAGTTCAAACAATTACACTTACAACACAAAAAGAAAATAGAAGAGAAAAATAGCTCGGTCTCGAGTCATGGTTGAATATGTGCATGTTTGAGGGGAGAGAGGCTTATGAAGAAGATAACTAAGTTGGTATAACTTTATTCACACTCTCCTTTGCTAATAAGTAGTACTTCAATTTTACTAACTCACTTGTGTAGTAGATCTTACTCACCACAACGGTTAAGTGTTAACTCGGTTATGCTTTCCGATTACATACCCCGAGCAAAGTCCAGAAGTCACTAGGTCCAAAACTAGTCTTAGATGGCCTTGCCTCGTTACCTGGTGTATGGTCCCGAAAAGAAATTACCACACTTTTTTTTTCTTTTGGTAAAAAGATTAGAGATCACCACTACTTTATAACTATGGTTTTCGCATCTCTTCACGAAAACGATGAGTCCCTTCATCATCGGACATCAATGGCGTCGGTTGGATTTGAATATTGGATATGTTTGTAACGGTAGAAACGATTCACGTACCACGAAAAATTCTTCGGGCGTTGCCCCCGAGACCCCATCGAGGAGGTCTCCCCGTAAAAGACCCCCTTGGATAGCGTAGTTGAAAATATTCCAACATAATTTCCCTAACCGTAAAAGACAAAATGGTCAAGTTAAGTGAGACTAAAAAAGTAAGCTAGAAAGAGGGATGCGGTTTTAGAACAAAAAGGATTTTGAAATATCACAAACAAAATGAGTTTTTAGAAACTATAAAAAGCAAAGGAAAATGCGAGAGTTGACCAAGTTCAACATACAAGAACAGAGATATCAAAGAAATAAAATGGGTTTCTAGAAAACATGTAAAGCAAAGAAAGAATAGAGAGATGACCAAGTTGCACATAGAACAGAGATATCACAAAGAAACAAAATGGGTTTTTAGAAACCATAAAAAGCAAAGAAAGAAAGAGAGAGAGGACCAGGTTCAACATACAAGAACAGTTATCATATCACAAATAAAATGGGTTTTTGAAAACCATAAAAGCAAAGAAAGAACAAAGATATGATCAAGTTCGGCATACAATAACAGAGATCACAAAAAATAAAATGGGTTCTTAAAAACCAAAAAAGAGCAAAGAAAGAACAAAGAAAGGACCAGGTTCAACATACAAGAACAAAGAAAATGGGTTTTAAAAACCATAAAAAGCAAGGAATAAACAGAGAGATGACCAAGTTTAACATACAAGAACAGGGATCACAAGGAAAGAAAACGGGTTTTTATAAACCACGAAAATTCAAGGAAAATATATAAGTTCAAACAATTACACTTACAACACAAAAGAAAATAGAAGAGAAAAAATAGCTCAGTCTCAGTCATGGTTGAATATGTGCATGTTTGAGGGGGAGAGGGGCTTCTTATGAAGAAGATAACTAAGTTGGTATAACTTTCTTCACACTCTCACTGCTAATAAGTAGTACTTCAATTTTACTAACTCACTTGTGTAGTAGATCTAACTCACCTGCGGTTAAGTGTTAACTCGGTTGTGCTTCGAGCGTGTACATACCCACGTGCAAAGTCCAAGTCACTAGGTCCAAAACTAGTCTTAGATGGCCTTGCCTCGTTACAGTGTATGGTCACGAAAAGAAATTACCACTATTTTTTTTTCTTTTGGTAAAAGATTAGAAATCACCACTACTTTATAACCATGGTTTCGCATCTCTTCACGAAACGATGAGTCCCTTCATCATCGAACATCAATGGCGTCGTTGGATTTGAATATTACGGATATGTTTGTAACGGTAGAAACGATTCACGTACCACCAAAAATTCTTAGGGGCGTTGCCCCTGGACCCCCACCGGGGCAGTCTCCCCTGTAAAGACCCCCTTGTATAGCGTAGTTGAAAATATTCCAACATAATTTCCCTAACTGTAAAAGACAAAATGGTCAAGTTATAAATGAGACTAAAAAAGTAAGCTGTGAGAAGAGGGATGCGGTTTTAGAACAAAAAAGGATTTTGAAATATCACAAACAAAATGAGTTTTTAGAAACTATAAAAAAAGCAAAGGAAGTACCAGAGTTGACCAAGTTCAACATACAAACCAGAGATCTCGAAAGAAATAAAATGGGTTTCTAGAAAACATGTAAAGCAAAGAAAGAATAGAGAGATGACCAAGTTGCACATAGAAGAACAGACATCACAAAGAAACAAAATAGGATTTTAGAAACCATAAAAAGCAAAGAAAGAACAGAGAGAGGACCAGGTTCAACATACAAGAACAGTTATCATATCACAAATAAAATGGGTTTTTGAAAACCATAAAAAGCAAAGAAAGAACTAAGAGATGATCAAGTTCAACATACAATAACAAAGATCACAAAGAAATAAAATGGGTTCTTAAAAACCAAAAAAGAGCAAAGAAAGAACAAATAAAGGACCCGGGTTCAACATACAAGAACACCTATCGCAAAAGAAAATGGGTTTTAAAAACCATAAAAAGCAAGGAATAAACAGAGAGATGACCAAGTTTAACATACAAGAACAGAGATCACAAGGAAAGAAAATGGGTTTTAGAAACCACGATAATTCAAGGAAATATATAAGTTCAAACAATTACACTTACAACACAAAAGAAAATGGAAGAGAAAAAATAGCTCGGTCTCGGTCATGGTTGAATATGTGCGGAGTTTGAGGGGAGAGAGGCTGCGTATGAAGAAGATAACTAAGTTGGTATAACTTTCTTCACACTCTCACTTGCTAATAAGTAGTACTTCAATTTTACTAACTCACTTGTGTAGTAGATCTAACTCACCTGCGGTTAAGTGTTAACTTCAGTTATGCTTCCGACAATTACATACCCCGATGCAAAGTCCGAAGTCACTAGGTCCAAAACTAGTCTTAGATGGCCTTGCCTCGTTACAGTGTATAGTCACGAAAAGAAATTACCACACTTTTTTTTTCTTTTGGTAAAAAGATTAGAGATCACCACTACTTTATAACCATGGTTTCGCATCTCTTCACGAAACGATGAGTCCCTTCATCATCGACATCAATGGCGTCTGTTGGATTTGAATATTACGGATATGTTTGTAACGGTAGAAAATGATTCACGTACCACCAAAAATTCTTAGGGGCGTTGCCCCTAGACCCCATCGGGCGGTCTCCCCTGTAAAAGACCCCCTTGGATAGCGTAGTTGAAAATATTCCAACATAATTTCCCTAACTTTAAAAGACAAAATGGTAGAAGTTAGAAGTGAGACTAAAAAGTAACTATGAGAAGAGGGATGCGGTTTTAGAACAAAAAATGATTTTGAAATATCACAAACAAAATGAGTTTTAGAAACTATAAAAAGCAAAGGAAGTGCGAGAGTTGACCAAGTTCAACATACAAGAACAGAGATCTGAAAGAAATAAAATGGGTTTCTAGAAACCATGTAAAGCAAAGAAAGAATAGAGATGACCAAGTTGCACATAGAAGAAAGAGATATCACAAACAAAAAAATGGGTTTTAGAAACCATAAAAAGCAAAGAAAGAAGGAGAGAGGACCGGAGTTCAACATACAAGAACGCTTATCATATCACAAATAAAATGGGTTTTTGAAAACCATAAAAAGCAATGAAAGAACAAAGATATGATCAAGTTCAACATACAATAACAGAGATCACAAAGAAATAAAATGGGTTCTTAAAAACCAAAAAAGAGCAAAAGAAAGAACAAAGAAAGGACCAGTTCAACATATAAGAACAAAGAAAATGGGTTTTAAAAACCATAAAAAGCAAGGAATAAACAGAGAGATGACCAAGTTTAACATACAAGAACAGAGATCACAAGGAAAGAAAACGGGTTTTTAGAAACCACGAAAATTCAAGGAAAATATATAAGTTCAAACAATTACACTTACAACACAAAAGAAAATAGAAGAGAAAAAATAGCTCGGTCTTAGTCATGGTTGAATATGTACAGGTTTGAGGGGGAGAGAGGCTTCTTATGAAGAAGATAACTAAGTTGGTATAACTTTCTTCACACTCTCAGTGCTAATAAGTAGTACTTCAATTTTACTAACTCACTTGTGTAGTAGATCTAACTCACCTGGGTTAAGTGTTAACTCGGTTGTGCTTCCGCTGTACATACCCACGTGCAAAGTCCGAAGTCACTAGGTCCAAAACTAGTCTTAGATGGCCTTGCCTCGTTACCTGTGTATGGTCACGAAAAGAAATTACCACTATTTTTTTCTTTTGGTAAAAAGATTAGAAATCACCACTACTTTATAACCATGGTTTCGCATCTCTTCACGAAACGATGAGTCCCTTCATCATCGACATCAATGGCGTCTGTTGGATTTGAATATTCTGGATATGTTTGTAACGGTAGAAACAGTTACGTACCACCAAAAAATTCTTCCGGGGGCGTTGCCCCCTGGACCCCCACCAGGGGCAATCTCCCCTGTAAAAGACCCCCCCTTGTATAGCTTAGTTGAAAATATTCCAACATAATTTCCCTAACTGTGAAAGACAAAATGGATGAAGTTAGAAGTGAGACTAAAAAAAGTAACCTGCAGAAGAGGGATGCGAGTTTTAGAACAAAAAAAAAGGATTTTGAAATATCACAAACAAAATGAGTTTTAGAAACTATAAAAAGCAAAGGAAGTACTGAGAGTTGACCAAGTTCAACATACAAGAACAGAGATCTGAAAGAAATAAAATGGGTTTCTAGAAACCATGTAAAGCAAAGAAAGAATAGAGATGACCAAGTTGCACATAGAAGAACAGATATCACAAAGAAACAAAATGGGTTTTTAGAAACCATAAAAAGCAAAGAAAGAAATCAGAGAGAGGACCCGGGTTCAACATACAAGAACAGTTATCATATCACAAATAAAATGAGTTTTTTGAAAACCATAAAAAGCAAAGAAAGAACAAAGAGATGATCAAGTTCAACATACAATAATAGAGATCACAAAGAAATAAAATGGGTTCTTAAAAACCAAAAAAGAGCAAAGAAAGAACAAAGAAAGGACCGGGTTCAACATACAAGAACACAAAGATCGCAAAGAAAATGGGTTTTAAAAACCATAAAAAGCAAGGAATAAACGAGAGAGATGACCAAGTTTAACATACAAGAACAGAGATCACAAGGAAAGAAAATGGGTTTTAGAAACCACGAAAATTCAAGGAAAATATATAAGTTCAAATTATTACACTTACAACACAAAAGAAAATGGAAAAGAAAAAATAGCTCAGTCTCAGTCATGGTTGAATATGTGCAGGTTTGAGGTGGAGAGAGGCTGCTTATGAAGAAGATAACTAAGTTGGTATAACTTTCTTCACACTCTCACTACTAATAAGTAGTACTTCAATTTTACTAACTCACTTGTGTAGTAGATCTAACTCACTGCAAGTTAAGTGTTAACTCGGTCGTGCTTCGACGGTACATACCCACGTGCAAAGTCCAAGTCACTAGGTCCCAAAACTAGTATTAGATGGCCTTGCCTCGTTAAGCGGGTGTATGGTCACGAAAAGAAATTACCACACTTTTTTTTTTTTGGTAAAAGATTAGAGATCACCACTACTTTATAACCATGGTTTTTCGCATCTCTTCACGAAACGATGAGTCCCTTCATCATCGACATCAATGGCGTCTGTTGGATTTGAATATTCGGATATGTTTGTAAAGGTAGAAACGATTCGTACCACCAAAAATTCTTCCGGGGACGTTGCCCCCTAGACCCCCACCAGGGGCTGTCTCCCCTGTAAAAGACCCCCCCTCGGATAGCGTAGTTGAAAATATTTCAACATAATTTCCCTAACTGTAAAAGACAAAATGGCTGAAGTTAGAAGTGAGATTAAAAAAGTAACTGCAGAAGAGGGATGCAGTTTTAGAACAAAAAAGGATTTTGAAATATCACACACAAAATGGGTTTTTAGAAACTATAAAAGCAAAGTAAGTACTGAGAGTTGACCAAGTTCAACATACAAGAAAGAATATCCGAAAAGAAATAAAATGGGTTTCTAGAAACCATGTAAAGCAAAGAAAAGAATAGAGAGATGACCAAGTTGCACATAGAAGAACGATATATCACAAAGAAAAAAAAAATGGGTTTTAGAAACCATAAAAAGCAAAGAAAGAACAGAGAGAGCAAAGTTCAACATACAAGAACAGTTATCATATCACAAATAAAATGGGTTTTTGAAAACCATAAAATGCAAAGAAAGAACAAAGAGATGATCAAGTTCAACATACAATAACAGAGATCACAAAGAAATAAAATGGGTTCTTAAAAACCAAAAAAGAGCAAAGGAAGAACAAAAGAAAGGACCGGGTTCAACATACAAGAACACAGATCGCAAAGAAAATGGGTTTTAAAAACCATAAAAAGCAAGGAATAAAAAGAGAGATAACCAAGTTTAACATACAAGAACAGAGATCACAAGGAAAGAAAATGGGTTTTTAGAAACCACGAAAATTCAAGGAAAATATATAAGTTCAAACAATTACACTTACAACACAAAAGAAAATGGAAAAGAAAAAATAGCTCAGTCTCAGTCATGGTTGAATATGTGCAGGTTTGAGGTGGAGAGAGGCTGCTTATGAAGAAGATAACTAAGTTGGTATAACTTTCTTCACACTCTCACTACTAATAAGTAGTACTTCAATTTTACTAACTCACTTGTGTAGTAGATCTAACTCACCTGCGGTTAAGTGTTAACTCAGTCGTGCTTCTGACAGGTACATACCCACGTGAAAAGTCCAGAAGTCACTAGGTCCCAAAACTAGTCTTAGATGGCCTTGCCTCGTTAACTGGTGTATGGTCACGAAAAGAAATTACCACACTTTTTTTTTCTTTTGGTAAAAAGATTAGAGATCACCACTACTTTATAACCATGGTTTTCGCATCTCTTCAAGAAACGATGAGTCCCTTCATCATCGACATCAATGGCGTCTGTTGGATTTGAATATTCTGGATATGTTTGTAACAGTAGAAAACGATTACGTACCACAAAAAAATTCTTAGGGCGTTGCCCTAGACCCCCACCGAGCGGTCTCCCAAAAGACCCCCCTTGGATAGCATAGTTGAAAATATTCCAACATAATTTCCCCTAACCTGTAAAAGACAAAATGGCTGAAGTTAGAAGTGAGACTAAAAAGTAACTGCAGAAGAGGGATGCGCTTTAGAACAACAAAGGATTTTGAAATATCACAAACAAAATGGGTTTTAGAAACTATAAAAAGCAAAGGAATCTTGAGAGTTGACCAAGTTCAACTTACAAGAACAAAGATCTCGAAAGAAATAAAAATGGGTTTCTAGAAACCATGTAAAGCAAAGAAAGAATAGAGAGACCACCAAGTTGCACATAGAAGAACAGATATCACAAAGAAGAAACAAAATGGGTTTTTAGAAACCATAAAAAGCAAAGAAAGAACGGAGAGAGGACCAGGTTCAACATACAAGAACAGTTATCATATCACAAATAAAATGGGTTTTTGAAAACCATAAAAAGCAAAGAAAGAACAAAGAGATGATCAAGTTCAACATACAATAACATAGATCACAAAGAAATAAAATGGGTTCTTAAAAACCAAAAAAGAGCAAAGAAAGAACAAAGAAAGAACAAAGAAAGGACCAGGTTCAACATAAAAGAACAAAGAAAATGGGTTTTAAAAACCATAAAAAGCAAGGCATAAATAGAGAGATGACCAAGTTTAACATACAAGAACAGATATCACAAGGAAAGAAAATGGGTTTTTAGAAACCACGAAAATTCAAGGAAAATATATAAGTTCAAACAATTACACTTACAACACAAAAGAAAATAGAAGAGAAAAAATAGCTCAGTCTCAGTCATGGTTGAATATGTACAGGTTTGAGGGGGAGAGAGGCTTCTTATGAAGAAGATAACTAAGTTGGTATAACTTTCTTCACACTCTCACTTATAATAAGTAGTACTTCAATTTTACTAACTCACTTGTGTAGTAGATCTAACTCACTGCGGTTAAGTGTTAACTCATTTGTGCTTCCGACAGTACATACCCACGTGCAAAGTCCAAGTCACTAGGTCCAAAACTAGTCTTAGATGGCCTTGCCTCGTTACAGTGTATGGTCACGAAAATAAATTACCATTCTTTTTTTTTTTTTGGTAAAAAGATTAGAGATCACCACTACTTTATAACCATGGTTTCGCATCTCTTCACGAAACGATGAGTCCCTTCATCATCGAGACATCAATGGCGTACGTTGGATTTGAATATTCGGGATATGTTTGTAATGGTAGAAACAGATTCGTACCACCAAAAATTCTTAGGGGCGTTGCCCCTAGACCCCACCGAGGGCGGTCTCCCCCGTAAAAGACCCCCTTGTATAGCTTAGTTGAAAATATTCCAACATAATTTCCCTAACCGTAAAAGATAAAATGGCTTAAATTAGAGTGAGACTAAAAAAGTAATCGCAGAGAAGAGGATGCGGTTTTAGAACAAAAAGGATTTTGAAATATCACAAACAAAATGGGTTTTTAGAAACTATAAAAAGCAAAGGAAATACGAGAGTTGACCAAGTTCAACATACAAGAACAGAGATCTGAAAGAAATAAAATGAGTTTCTAGAAACCATGTAAAGCAAAGAAAGAATAGAGAGATGACCAAGTTGCACATAGAAGAACAGATATCACAAAGAAACAAAATGGATTTTTAGAAACCATAAAAAGCAAAGAAAGAACAGAGAGAGAACCGAGTTCAACATACAAGAACAGATTATCATATCACAAATAAAATGGGTTTTGAAAACCATAAAAAGCAAAGAAAGAACAAAGAGATGATCAAGTTCAACATACAATAACAGATCACAAAAAAATAAAATGGGTTCTTAAAAACCAAAAAAGAGCAAAGAAAGAACAAAGAAAGGACCAGGTTCAACATACAAGAACACAGATTGCAAAGAAAATGGGTTTTAAAAACCATAAAAAGCAAGGAATAAACAGAGAGATGACCAAGTTTAACATACAAGAACAGAGATCACAAGGAAATAAAATGGGTTTTTAGAAACCACGAAAATTCAAGGAAAATATATAAGTTCAAACAATTACACTTACAACACAAAAGAAAATGGAAGAGAAAAAATAGCTCAGTCTCGGTCATGGTTGAATATGTGCGAGTTTGAGGTGGAGAGAGGCTGCTTATGAAGAAGATAACTAAGTTGGTATAACTTTCTTCACACTCTCACTGCTAATAAGTAGTACTTCAATTTTACTAACTCACTTGTGTAGTAGATCTAACTCACCTGCATGCGGTTAAGTGTTAACTCAGTCGTGCTTCTGACAGGTACATACCCACGTGCAAAGTCCAGAAGTCACTAGGTCCAAAACTAGTCTTAGATGGCCTTGCCTCATTACCTGGTGTATGGTCACGAAAATAAATTACCACTCTTTTTTTTTTTTTTTTGGTAAAAAGATTAGAGATCACCACTACTTTATAACCATGGTTTTCGCATCTCTTCACGAAACGATGAGTCCCTTCATCATCGACATCAATGGCGTCGTTGGATTTGAATATTGGATATGTTTGTAAGCTTTGAAACAGTTACGTACCACCAAAAAATTCTTCCGGGGGCATTGCCCCTAGACCCCCACCAGGGCGGTCTCCCTTGTAAAAGACCCCCTTGGATAGCGTAGTTGAAAGTATTCCAACATAATTTCCCTTCTTTAAAAAAGACAAAATGGTCAAGTTAGAAGTGAGCCTAGAAAAGTAACTGCAGAAGAGGGATGCAGTTTTAGAACAAAAAAGGACTTTGAAATATCACAAACAAAATGGGTTTTTAGAAACTATAAAAAGCAAAGGAAGTACTGAGAGTTGACCAAGTTCAACATACAATAACAGAGATCACAAAGAAATAAAATGGGTTCTTAAAAACCAAAAAGAGCAAAGAAAGAACAAAGAAACGACCAAGTTCAACATACAAGAACAAAGAAAATGGGTTTTAAAAACCATAAAAAAAGGAATAAACAGAGAGATGACCAAGTTTAACATATAAGAACAGAGATCACAAGGAAAGAAAACGGGTTTTTTAGAAACCACGAAAATTCAAGGAAAATATATAAGTTCAAACAATTACACTTACAACACAAAAGAAAATGGAAGAGAAAAATAGCTCAGTCTAGGTCCATGGTTGAATATGTGCAGTTTGAGGGGAGAGAGGCTGCTTATGAAGAAGATAACTAAGTTGGTATAACTTTCTTCACACTCTCACCGCTAATAAGTAGTACTTCAATTTTACTAACTCACTTGTGTAGTAGATCTAACTCACCGCGGTTAAGTGTTAACTCGCTTGTGCTTCCGACAGTACATACCCACGTGCAAAGTCCAAGTCACTAGGTCCAAAACTAGTCTTAGATGGCCTTGCCTCGTTACCTGGTGTATGGTCATGAAAAGAAATTACCACACTTTTTTTTTTTCTTTTGGTAAAAAGATTAGAGATCACCACTACTTTATAACCATGGTTTTCGCATCTCTTCACGAAACGATGAGTCCCTTCATCATCAGACATCAATGGCGTCTGTTGGATTTGAATATTCTGGATATGTTTGTAACGGTAGAAACGATTCACGTACCACCAAAAAATTCTTCCTAAGCGTTGCCCCTAGACCCCATCCAGGGTTGTCTCCCCTGTAAAAGACCCCCCCTCGGATAGCGTAGTTTAAAATATTCCAACATAATTTCCCTAACTGTAAAAGACAAAATGGCTGAAGTTAGAAGTGAGCCTAGAAAAGTAACTGCAGAAGAGGGATGCGCTTTAGAACAAAAAAGGACTTTGAAATATCACAAACAAAATGGGTTTTTAGAAACTATAAAAAGCAAAGGAAGTACTGAGAGTTGACCAAGTTCAACATACAAGAACAGAGATCTGAAAGAAATAAAATGTGTTTCTAGAAACCATGTAAAGCAAAGAAAGAATAGAGAGATGACCGAGTTGCACATAGAAGAACGTATATCACAAAGAAAAAAATGGGTTTTAGAAACCATAAAAAGCAAAGAAAGAACGAGAGAGAGGACCAGGTTCAACATACAAGAACAGTTATCATATCACAAATAAAATGGGTTTTTGAAAACCATAAAAAGCAAAGAAAGAACAAAGAGATGATCAAGTTCAACATACAATAACAGAGATCACAAAGAAATAAAATGGGTTATTAAAAACCAAAAAAGAGCAAAGAAAGAACAAAGAAAGGACCAGGATCAACATACAAGAACACAGATCGCAAAGAAAATGGGTTTTAAAAACCATAAAAAGCAAGAAATAAATGAGAGATGACCAAGTTTAACATACAAGAACGAGAGATCACAAGGAAAGAAAATGGGTTTTTAGAAACCACGAAAATTCAAGGAAAATATATAAGTTCAAACAATTACACTTACAACACAAAAGAAAATGGAAGAGAAAAAATAGCTCAGTCTCAGTCATGGTTGAATATGTGCAGGTTTGAGGTGGAGAGAGGCTGCTTATGAAGAAGATAACTAAGTTGGTATAACTTTCTTCACACTCTCACTGCTAATAAGTAGTACTTCAATTTTACTAACTCACTTGTGTAGTAGATCTAACTCACTGCGGTTAAGTGTTAACTCGCCGTGCTTCGACAGTACATACCCACGTGCAAAGTCCAGGAAGTCACTAGGTCCAAAACTAGTCTTAGATGGCCTTGCCTCATTAACTAGTGTATGGTCACGAAAAGAAATTACCACACTTATTTTTTGTTTTGGTAAAAAGATTAGAGATCACCACTACTTTATAACCATGGTTTTCGCATCTCTTCACGAAACGATGAGTCCCTTCATCATCAGACATCAATGGCGTCTGTTGGATTTGAATATTCGGATATGTTTGTAACGGTTATAAACAGTTCGTACCACAAAAAAATTCTTGGGGCGTTGCCCCTAGACCCCACCACCCGCGGTCTCCCCTATAAAAGACCCCCCCTTGGATAGCATAGTTGAAAATATTCCAACATAATTTCCCTAACTGTAAAAGACAAAATGGCTGAAGTTAGAAGTGAGACTAAAAAAGTAACTGCAGAAGAGGGATGCAGTTTTAGAACAACAAAGGATTTTGAAATATCACAAACAAAATGGGTTTTTAGAAACTATAAAAAGCAAAGGAAGTACTGAGAGTTGACCAAGTTCAACATACAAGAACAAAGATCTGAAAGAAATAAAATGGGTTTCTAGAAACCATGTAAAGCAAAGAAAGAATAGAGAGATGACCAAGTTGCACATAGAAGAACAGATATCACAAAAAAACAAAATGGGTTTTTAGAAACCATAAAAAGCAAAGAAAGAACGGAGAGAGGACCAGGTTCAACATACAAGAACAGTTATCATATCACAAATAAAATGGGTTTTTGAAAACCATAAAAAGCAAAGAAAGAACAAAGAGATGATCAAGTTCAACATACAATAACAGAGATCACAAAGAAATAAAATGGGTTCTTAAAAACCAAAAAAGAGCAAAGAAAGAACAAAGAAAGAACAAAGAAAGGACCAGGTTCAACATAAAAGAACAAAGAAAATGGGTTTTAAAAACCATAAAAAGCAAGGCATAAATAGAGAGATGACCAAGTTTAACATACAAGAACAGAGATCACAAGGAAAGAAAATGGGTTTTTAGAAACCACGAAAATTCAAGGAAAATATATAAGTTCGAACAATTACACTTACAACACCAAAGAAAATAGAAGAGAAAAAATAGCTCAGTCTCAGTCATGGTTGAATATGTGCAGGTTTGAGGGGGAGAGAGGCTTCTTATGAAGAAGATAACTAAGTTGGTATAACTTTCTTCACACTCTCACTGATAATAAGTAGTACTTCAATTTTACTAACTCACTTGTGTAGTAGATCTAACTCACCTGCGGTTAAGTGTTAACTCAGTTGTGCTTCTGACAGGTACATACCCACGTGCAAAGTCCAGAAGTTACTAGGTCCAAAACTAGTCTTAGATGGCCTTGCCTCGTTACCTGGTGTATGGTCACGAAAATAAATTACCACTCTTTTTTTTTTCTTTTGGTAAAAAGATTAGAGATCACCACTACTTTATAACCATGGTTTTCGCATCTCTTCACGAAACGATGAGTCCCTTCATCATCAGACATCAATGGCGTCTGTTGGATTTGAATATTCTGGATATGTTTGTAACGGTAGAAACAGTTACGTACCACCAAAAAATTCTTCCGGGGGCGTTGCCCCCTAGACCCCCACCAGGGGCGGTCTCCCTTGTAAAAGACCCCCCCTTGGATAGCGTAGTTGAAAGTATTCCAACATAATTTCCCTTACTGTAAAAGACAAAATGGCTGAAGTTAGAAGTGAGCCTAGAAAAGTAACTGCAGAAGAGGGATGCAGTTTTAAAAAAAAAGGATTATGAAATATCACAAACAAAATGGGTTTTTAGAAACTATAAAAAGCAAAGGAAGTACTGAGAGTTGACCAAGTTCAACATACAAGAACAGAGATCTGAAAGAAATAAAATGGGTTTCTAGAAACCATGTAAAGCAAAGAAAGAATAGAGAGATGACCAAGTTGCACATAGAAGAACAGATATCACAAAGAAAGAAAATGGGTTTTTAGAAACCATAAAAAGCAAAGAAAGAACGGAGAGAGGACCAGGTTCAACATACAATAATAGTTATCATATCACAAATAAAATGGGTTTTTGAAAACCATAAAAAGCAAAGAAAGAACAAAGAGATGATCAAGTTCAACATACAATAACAGAGATCACAAAGAAATAAAATGGGTTCTTAAAAACCAAAAAAGAGCAAAGAAAGAACAAAGTAGGGACCAGGTTCAACATACAAGAACACAGATCGCAAAGAAAATGGGTTTTTAAAACCATAAAAAGCAAGGAATAAACAGAGAGATGACCAAGTTTAACATACAAGAACAGAGATCACAAGGAAAGAAAATGGGTTTTTAGAAACCACGAAAATTCAAGGAAAATATATAAGTTCAAACAATTACGCTTACAACACAAAAGAAAATGGAAGAGAAAAAATAGCTCGGTCTAGGTCATGGTTGAATATGTGCGGGTTTGAGGGGAGAGAGGCTTCTTATGAAGAAGATAACTAAGTTGGTATAACTTTCTTCACACTCTCACTTTGCTAATAAGTAGTACTTCAATTTTACTAACTCACATGTGTAGTAGATCTAACTCACCTGCGGTTAAGTGTTAACTCGGTTGTGCTTCCGATGAGTACATACCCACGTGCAAAGTCCAAGTCACTAGGTCCAAAACTAGTCTTAGATGGCCTTGCCTCGTTACATAGTTTATGGTCACGAAAAGAAATTACCACTCTTTTTTTTTTCTTTTGGTAAAAAGATTAGAGATCACCACTACTTTATAATCATGGTTTTCGCATCTCTTCACGAAACGATGAGTCCCTTCATCATCGACATCAATGGCGTCCTGTTGGATTTGAATATTCTGGATATGTTTGTAACGGTCGAAACAGTTATGTACCACCAAAAAATTCTTCGGGGCGTTGCCCCCTAGACCCCCACCAGGGGCGGTCTCCCCTGTAAAACAACCCCCCCTTGGATAGCGTAGTTGAAAATATTCCAACATAATTTCCCTAACTGTAAAAGACAAAATGGCTGAAGTTAGAAGTGAGACTAAAAAAGTAACTGTAGAAGAGGGATGCAGTTTTAGAACAAAAAATGATTTTGAAATACCACAAACAAAATGGGTTTTTAGAAAGTATAAAAAGCAAAGGAAGTACTGAGAGTTGACCAAGTTCAACATACAAGAACAGAGATCTGAAAGAAATAAAATGGGTTTCTAGAAACCATGTAAAGCAAAGAAAGAATAGAGAGATGACCAAGTTGCCCATAGAAGAACAGATATCATAAAGAAACAAAATGGGTTTTTAGAAACCATAAAAAGCAAAGAAAGAACACAGAGAGGACCAGGTTCAACATACAAGAACAGTTATCATATCACAAATAAAATGGGTTTTTGAAAACCATAAAAAGCAAAGAAAGAACAAAGAGATGATCAAGTTCAACATACAATAACAGAGATCACAAAAGAAATAAAATGGGTTATTAAAAACCAAAAAAGAGCAAAGAAAGAACAAAGAAAGGACCAGGATCAACATACAAGAACACAGATCGCAAAGAAAATGGGTTTTAAAAACCAAAAAAAGCAAGGAATAAACAGAGAGATGACCAAGATTAACATACAGGAATAGAGATCACAAGGAAAGAAAATGGGCTTTTAGAAACCACGAAAATTCAAGGAAAATATATAAGTTTAAACAATTACACTTACAACACAAAAGAAAATGGGAGAGAAAAAATAGCCCAGTCTCAGTCATGGTTGAATATGTGCAGGTTTGATGGGGAGAGAGGCTGCTTATGAAGAAGATAACTAAGTTGGTATAACTTTCTTCACACTCTCCTTTGCTAATAAGTAGTACTTCAATTTTACTAACTCATTTGTGTAGTAGATCTAACTCACTCGCGGTTAAGTGTTAACTCGATTGTGCTTCGACAGTACATACCAACGTGCAAAGTCCAGAAGTCACTAGGTCCAAAACTAGTCTTAGATGGCCTTGCCTCGTTACCTGGTGTATGGTCACGAAAACAAATTACCACTCTTTTTTTTTTTTTGGTAAAAAGATTAGAGATCACCACTACTTTATAACCATGGTTTTCGCATCTCTTCACGAAACGATGAGTCCCTTCATCATCAGACATCAATGGCGTCTGTTGGATTTGAATATTCTGGATATGTTTGTAACGGTCGAAACAGTTATGTACCACCAAAAAATTCTTCCGGGCGTTGCCCCCAGACTTTCCACCAGGGGCGGTCTCCCCTGTAAAAGACCCCCCCTTGGATAGCGTAGTTGAAAATATTCCAACATAATTTCCCTAACTGTAAAAGACAAAATGGCTGAAGTTAGAAGTGAGACTAAAAAAGTAACTGCAGAAGAGGGATGCAGTTTTAGAACAAAAAATGATTTTGAAATACCACAAACAAAATGGGTTTTTAGAAAGTATAAAAAGCAAAGGAAGTACTGAGAGTTGACCAAGTTCAACATACAAGAACAGAGATCTGAAAGAAATAAAATGGGTTTCTAGAAACCATGTAAAGCAAAGAAAGAATAGAGAGATGACCAAGTTGCCCATAGAAGAACAGATATCATAAAGAAACAAAATGGGTTTTTAGAAACCATAAAAAGCAAAGAAAGAACACAGAGAGGACCAGGTTCAACATACAAGAACAGTTATCATATCACAAATAAAATGGGTTTTTTGAAAACCATAAAAAGCAAAGAAAGAACAAAGAGATGATCAAGTTCAACATACAATAACAGAGATCACAAAGAAATAAAATGGGTTATTAAAAACCAAAAAAGAGCAAAGAAAGAACAAAGAAAGGACCAGGATCAACATACAAGAACACAGATCGCAAAGAAAATGGGTTTTAAAAACCAAAAAAAGCAAGGAATAAACAGAGAGATGACCAAGATTAACATACAGGAATAGAGATCACAAGGAAAGAAAATGGGCTTTTAGAAACCACGAAAATTCAAGGAAAATATATAAGTTTAAACAATTACACTTACAACACAAAAGAAAATGGAAGAGAAAAATAGCCCAGGTCTCGGTCATGGTTGAATATGTGCGGGTTTGATGGGGAGAGAGGCCGCTTATGAAGAAGATAACTAAGTTGGTATAACTTTCTTCACACTCTCACCGCTAATAAGTAGTACTTCAATTTTACTAACTCATTTGTGTAGTAGATCTAACTCACCTGCGGTTAAGTGTTAACTCGGTTGTGCTTTCCGACAGTACATACCAACGTGCAAAGTCCAAGTCACTAGGTCCAAAACTAGTCTTAGATGGCCTTGCCTCGTTACCTGTATGGTCACGAAAAACAAATTACCACTCTTTTTTTTTTTTGGTAAAAAGATTAGAGATCACCACTACTTTATAACCATGGTTTTCGCATCTCTTCACGAAACGATGAGTCCCTTCATCATCAGACATCAATGGCGTCGTTGGATTTGAATATTCTGGATATGTTTGTAACGGTAGAAACAGTTACGTACCACCAAAAAATTCTTCCGGGGGCGTTGCCCCCTAGACCCCCACCAGGGGCGGTCTCCCTTGTAAAAGACCCCCCCTGGATAGCGTAGTTGAAAGTATTCCAACATAATTTCCCTTACTGTAAAAGACAAAATGGCTGAAGTTAGAAGTGAGCCTAGAAAAGTAACTGCAGAAGAGGGATGCAGTTTTAGAACAAAAAAGGATTTTGAAATATCACAAACAAAATGGGTTTTTAGAAACTATAAAAAGCAAAGGAAGTACTGAGAGTTGACCAAGTTCAACATACAAGAACAGAGATCTGAAAGAAATAAAATGGGTTTCTAGAAACCATGTAAAGCAAAGAAAGAATAGAGAGATGACCAAGTTGCACATAGAAGAACAGATATCACAAAGAAACAAAATGGGTTTTTAGAAACCATAAAAAGCAAAGAAAGAACGGAGAGAGGACCCGGAGTTCAACATACAATAATAGTTATCATATCACAAATAAAATGGGTTTTTGAAAACCATAAAAAGCAAAGAAAGAACAAAGAGATGATCAAGTTCAACATACAATAACAGAGATCACAAAGAAATAAAATGGGTTCTTAAAACCAAAAAAGAGCAAAGAAAGAACAAAGTAGGGACCGGGTTCAACATACAAGAACACAGATCGCAAAGAAAATGGGTTTTAAAAACCATAAAAAGCAAGGAATAAACAGAGAGATGACCAAGTTTAACATACAAGAACAGAGATCACAAGGAAAGAAAATGGGTTTTTAGAAACCACGAAAATTCAAGGAAAATATATAAGTTCAAACATTTACGCTTACAACACAAAAGAAAATGGAAGAGAAAAAATAGCTCAGCCTCAGTCATGGTTGAATATGTGCAGGTTTGAGGGGGAGAGAGGCTGCTTATGAAGAAGATAACTAAGTTGGTATAACTTTCTTCACACTCTCACTGCTAATAAGTAGTACTTCAATTTTACTAACTCACATGTGTAGTAGATCTAACTCACCTGCGGTTAAGTGTTAACTCAGTTGTGCTTCTGACAGGTACATACCCACGTGCAAAGTCCAGAAGTCACTAGGTCCAAAACTAGTCTTAGATGGCCTTGCCTCGTTACATAGTTTATGGTCACGAAAAGAAATTACCACTCTTTTTTTTTTCTTTTGGTAAAAAGATTAGAGATCACCACTACTTTATAATCATGGTTTTCGCATCTCTTCACGAAACGATGAGTCCCTTCATCATCAGACATCAATGGCGTCTGTTGGATTTGAATATTCTGGATATGTTTGTAACGGTCGAAACAGTTATGTACCACCAAAAATTCTTAGGGGCGTTGCCCCTTAGATTTTCCACCAGGGGCGGTCTCCCCTGTAAAAGACCCCCTTGGATAGCGTAGTTGAAAATATTCCAACATAATTTCCCTAACTGTAAAAGACAAAATGGCTGAAGTTAGAAGTGAGACTAAAAAAGTAACTGTAGAAGAGGGATGCAGTTTTAGAACAAAAAATGATTTTGAAATACCACAAACAAAATGGGTTTTTAGAAACTATAAAAAGCAAAGGAAGCACTGAGAGTTGACCAAGTTCAACATACAAGAACAGAGATCTGAAAGAAATAAAATGGGTTTCTAGAAACCATGTAAAGCAAAGAAAGAATAGAGAGATGACCAAGTTGCCCATAGAAGAACGAGATATCACAAAGAAACAAAATGGGTTTTTAGAAACCATAAAAAGCAAAGAAAGAACACTGAGAGAGGACCAGGTTCAACATACAAGAACAGTTATCATATCACAAATAAAATGGGTTTTTGAAAACCATAAAAAGCAAAGAAAGAACAAAGAGATGATCAAGTTCAACATACAATAACAGAGATCACAAAGAAATAAAATGGGTTATTAAAAACCAAAAAAGAGCAAAGAAAGAACAAAGAAAGGACCAGGATCAACATACAAGAACACAGATCGCAAAGAAAATGGGTTTTAAAAACCAAAAAAAGCAAGGAATAAACAGAGAGATGACCAAGATTAACATACAGGAATAGAGATCACAAAAGAAAATGGGCTTTTAGAAACCACGAAAATTCAAGGAAAATATATAAGTTTAAACAATTACACTTACAACACAAAAGAAAATGGAAGAGAAAAAATAGCCCAGTCTCAGTCATGGTTGAATATGTGCAGGTTTGATGGGGAGAGAGGCTGCTTATGAAGAAGATAACTAAGTTGGTATAACTTTCTTCACACTCTCACTGCTAATAAGTAGTACTTCAATTTTACTAACTCATTTGTGTAGTAGATCTAACTCACCTGCGGTTAAGTGTTAACTCAGTTGTGCTTCTGACAGGTACATACCCACGTGCAAAGTCCAGAAGTCACTAGGTCCAAAACTAGTCTTAGATGGCCTTGCCTCGTTACCTGGTGTATGGTCACGAAAACAAATTACCACTCTTTTTTTTTTTTTTGGTAAAAAGATTAGAGATCACCACTACTTTATAACCATGGTTTTCGCATCTCTTCACGAAACGATGAGTCCCTTCATCATCAGACATCAATGGCGTCTGTTGGATTTGAATATTCTGGATATGTTTGTAACGGTAGAAACATTCACGTACAACCAAAAAATTCTTCCGGGGTTGCCCCCTAGATCTCCACCAAAGGCGGTCTCCCCGTAAAAGACCCCCTTGGATAGCGTAGTTGAAAATATTCCAACATAATTTCCCTAACTCGTAAAAGACAAAATGGTCAAGTTAGAAGTGAGACTAAAAAAGTAATCTGAGAAGAGGGATGCAATTTTAGAACAAAAAAGGATTTTGAAATATCACAAACAAAATAGATTTTTAGAAACTATAAAAAGCAAAGGAAGTACTGAGATTTGACCAAGTTTAACATATAAGAACAGAGATCTAAAAGAAATAAAATGGGTTTCTAGAAACCATGTAAAGCAAAGAAAGAATAGAGAGATGACCAAGTTGCACATAGAAGAACATATATCACAAAGAAACAAAATGGGTTTTTAGAAACCATAAAAAGCAAAGAAAGAACAGAGAGAGGACCATGTTCAACATACAAGAACAGTTATCATATCACAAATAAAATGGGTTTTTGAAAACCATAAAAAGCAAAGAAAGAACAAAGAGATGATCAAGTTCAACATACAATAACAGAGATCACAAAGAAATAAAATGGGTTCTTAAAAACCAAAAAAGAGCAAAGAAAGAACAAAGAAAGGACCAGGTTCAACATACAAGAACACAGATCGCAAAGAAAATGGGTTTTAAAAACCATAAAAAGCAAGGAATAAACAGAGAGATGACCAAGTTTAACATACAAGAACAGAGATCACAAGGAAAGATAATGGGTTTTAGAAACCACGAAAATTCAAGGAAAATATATAAGTTTAAACAATTACACTTACAACACAAAAGAAAATGGAAGAGAAAAAAATAGCTCAATCTCGGTCATGGTTGAATATGTGCAGGTTTGAGGGGGAGAGAGGTCGCTTATGAAGAAGATAACTAAGTTGGTATAACTTTCTTCACACTCTCACTGCTAATAAGTAGTACTTCAATTTTACTAACTCACTTGTGTAGTAGATCTAACTCACCTGCGGTTAAGTGTTAACTCAGTTGTGCTTCTGACAGGTATATACCCACGTGCAAAGTCCAGAAGTCACTAGGTCCAAAACTAGTCTTAGATGGCCTTGCCTCGTTACCTGGTGTATTGTCACGAAAAGAAATTACCACTCTTTTTTTTTTCTTTTGGTAAAAAGATTAGAGATCACCACTACTTTATAACCATGGTTTGAGTAAATACCTGCACCTCGAGAGCCAATACAAATATTCACAAGTCGGTATGGACGCTTCGATTGGGAGAATTTCACCACCAAAACATAATTAGAGATTATTGATTTAACTCTGAAATTCACTTATCAATATTATGGAAATTCAACCAAGAATCGGTTGATGTGTGCACTAGATTAGTCCGATTGTGGTAGATGTTACAAGCAATCGGTTTTTATGATACACCTACATAACCCGATTCTGGGTTCACGTGATGAACATCAACCACGATCGGTTTACGCTAATGCACACATAAACCAATTTTGGGCCCAAGTATGGGTTTGTAGAAAAATCAAGAATCGGTTTTTATTTGACTCATATATAAACCGATTATGAAAAGGTAGTTATTTCTCATTATTCCAAATTCACAATCGTACTATACGTGCGTCTATATAATCTGATTGTTACCGTTAACGGCTATTTATTTATTTTAAAATTATAGTCGTTGGTCCCTTGTGTATATAAAGAGAATAGCATATTCTCTATCGTACACTAGAAGATGTCAAATCCATCATCATCAACTACCAACTCATTCGAACACGTACTTGGAAGATGCAAACGAACTACTTCATCATCGTCAACTACCAATTCAATAGACGATATAATTAAGAGAAACAAACGAACTACCACATCATCGTCAAGTGCTACGATGGAAGAATAAGACGTACTCAAGGCAAAGAAACGAGGTGAAGACCAATTCCAACTAAGGGAAAATTGACGGATTCGAGGAAGAGACCAAATGGGTTAAAAATTATCACATAGTCAAGGATCCGAAGAACATCAACACGAGAGTATATTTTGGATTCAAGTTTCATTAGGCCCTTTGGTTCGAAAGATGGACGGTACGTACAAAAAACCACGCCGTCAAGTT
Source organism: Papaver armeniacum (assembly GCA_023531295.1). NCBI lineage: Eukaryota > Viridiplantae > Streptophyta > Magnoliopsida > Ranunculales > Papaveraceae > Papaver > Papaver armeniacum. The sequence goes on along the minus strand of JAJJWW010006562.1, from coordinate 90,217 downwards.
TCCAGCCCACGTTTGTTCAAGGACGATACACGTTAATAAATTGTACTCCAAGTACAACGAGTTTCTCGCTAGTGTTGATGGTAGTTTTTAAACAAAGGGTAAAATCGTATAAACACCCAAATAACCTAATGTTACCGGTGACACATTTATTAGAACGTTTAATGCATGTAGTCAGTAATTAATAGGGGGTATTTTTTCAAATTAAGGTTACAACGAACAAAACCCTAATTCCCCTCCGTGCCAATGGCAAATCATGCCAGCCACACCTAGCCCAAGCTAGCCGCGCCATGCCAAACGCACTCTGCCTTGGCCCTAGCTATGCTAGTCACACCGAACGCGCCAAAGCATGCCAACCATGCTAGCCGCACCTCCGTGCCAATGGAAAATCATGCGAGCCACACCTAGCCCAAGCTAGCCGCGCCATGCCAAACGCACTCTGCCTTGGCCCTAGCTATGCTAGTCACACCAAACGCGCCAAAGCATGCCAACCATGCTAGCCGCACCTCCCCGTGCCAATGGCAAATCATGCCAGCCACACCTAGCCCAAGCTAGCCGCACCTCCGTGACAATGGCAAATCATGCCAGCCACACCTCTATGCCAATGGCAAATCATGCCAGCCACACCAAACACGCCAAAGCATGCCAACCATGCTAGCCGCACCTCCCGTGCCAATGGAAAATCATGCCAGCCACACCTAGCCCCGCCATGCCAAACACACTCGCCTTGGCCCTAGATACGCCGGGTCACGCCACGCCAAGCCAAACAAACCTTTACCTTGGCCCTAGCCGCGCCATGCCAAAGTAGCGCCCGCACCTAGGCTTGCAAACCGTGCAACCTAGGCCCACGCATGCTATTGGCACATGCCAACACGCCGCCGGGTAGCTTTTCTCACTGTGGCGTGGCCCTAATGGCCGAGCATGCCATCGACACATGCCAACACGCCGCCGGTAGCTTTTTCACTGTATGCGTGGCCCTAATGGCCGAGCATGCCATTGGCACATGCCAACACGCTCGCCGGGTAGCTTTTTCTCACTGTGGCGTGGCCCTAATGGCCGAGAATGCCATGGGCACATGCCAACACGCTGCCGGTAGATTTTCTCACCAGGGCGTGGCCCTAATGGCCGAGCATGCCATTGGCACATGCCAACACGCCTTCGGCGGTATCTTTTCTCACCAGGGCGTGGCCCTAATGGCCGAGCATGCCATTGGCACATGCCAACACGCCGCCGGGTAGATCTTCTCACTGTGCCGTGGCCCTAATGGCCGAGCACGCCATTGGCACATGCCAACACGCTCGCCGGTAGCTTTTATCACCAGGGCGTGGCCGGTAGCTTTTCTTACTGTGCCGTGGCCCTAACGGCCAATCATGCCATTGGCACATGCCAAACACGTACGCCGGTAGCCCAACTTGCAAGCCGTGCAAACTAGGCCAACTTGGCCGCACGCGCCATCGGCACATGCCAAAACCCCGCTGGTAGCCTAGCTTGCAAACCGTGCAACCTACCGCCAAGGCATTCCGCACATGCCATTGGAACATGCCACACACACTAGTGGAAAAGAGCCGTTTTAAGATAGTTGGAAAGTGTCGTATTAGAGACATATACGACACTTTGTAGCTGCAGCTGAAAGTGCCGCAGATTCGGTGTCTTTCTCTGGAACGACACTTTCAAGTTGACTCAAAATTACGATACTTTCAGACTGTCTCTGGGTAGGACACCTGGATTATGTCGTAGAATTAATTTTATAATATAAAAAAATCAGACCTCGCTGACTGATTGCTCAATCTGACTGGGCTGAAATAATTCGATTCAGACTCAAAGTACTAAATCGAACTCAAATGACAGTTCAAATTCAAATGACAAATGAAATACAAATAGTAATCCATCCACACAAAATGTCAAATCAATTGCGTAAATTTAGTTCCAAATAATACAAAAAAGCGTTGCTACAAGTTCTAAAGAAAAAACTAAATCAATTTACAAGGAAAACATAAAAGTTGAAAAATACTCCATACTGTTAAGTAGCATCAACCCATGGACTTCTCCTTCTATGCCATCGATTACTCAAACTCAGGCGGAAGATTTTGCAACTTAGTTTATCCTTGAGAAAGATTATGCTTTGTATAAACTAAGATTTATAAACTAAGTTGCAACTTAGTTTATCCATCGATTTCGCTGGTATGGAACTCGCTCACAAGCTGGTGCAAGTGTCACTACAAAAAAACTGACCAAAGGCTACTAAAAATTTTCAACAGCAGGAAAAGTTTAGTTGCCATAACTGTATAAGCCACTAGGAAAAGCAACTGGGGGTGTTTATTTGCTTAAACCACTACACAGTAAGCAACTACGGTTTCTATAACCCATTAGCAATAACGATGCGCCAACTTCACAAATGCACCAGTAGCTTGAGACATTCAACCACTTAGAAAAATCAACAGTAACATATTAGTTACCTAATTCTCTCTTCGGCTACTAAAGTTACGCTACTACCAAAAAAACTAGTTGCTTAAATCTTTGGGAACTAACCGACCAACTACAGTAGCATATATACTTTTAGCTACTTTTGGGAACCAACTTAAGCATCTTAGTAGCTTAACTTAAATAAATTTAATGAAAGAGTGACTAAGCTATTGGTGTAATGAAGCCTTGTCGCTCAGTGCAAATTCAATTTCTTAACAGTTACTCAGCCAATTGGTAATGTCATACATTGTTGAATGCTATGGCCTCCTACCAACAGTCATAACATGTATTTTTCTATTGGAATTTTGTTTACTTTAAAACTTAGAAAAAAAATTACTAGCATTCAAAATTCACTATGGTAGTATGGTTTGGGCTCTTGGCAAATGAATTTGAAAATAAGATAGTTAGACCATATATCAATTAATGTAGAAGACAAATGCTTGTACTCAGACGAAATGATATATAGCCTCCTCAGAGTCAAAACAAGAAGAAGCTGGTGGCTATTTCATAACTTTCCAATTAATGCCGGTGCATAGAATTTGAAGCTGGAAATTAGACGATTAGCATTTTAAGTGAAACACGCGGGCGACGGATTGCACAATTTGTAGCTTTAACAATGCCATTTGGTCCTGTGATCCTTGCATAGAGTGTCTTGTATCTTAAGTAGCTTATCGAATTTGTTTCTTGAGATTTTGTTAACTGGGAATTTAATGCAGGAAGCAATGGTGTGCCGCATACAAGCTTTGGTTACAATTGGAACCTGTATCACCTAATTTACTTTCTGCGTTGGTTAACTCTTTACCCTTGTCAATGAAATTTATGATTAGGGCCCTCAAGTCCAACTCTCTATACCTCATCTCGCCAACCTGTGAAAAAAAATCATGCTTTGTTAAGCCACTTAAATTACTGAGCACAAGGACAGAGCTAGGACTATGCTATGTGGTCAAAAAAAGATTGTTCCTTTTTCTTTTCTTTTTTTGATCCATAGATAGGCTTCAAATTCAAGTGATTTGTGATCAATATCATCAGCAAACAAGGTCATTATTTTCTTTAGTTTTAGTCGATAGAAAGATATTGTCGCGTAAACATCATAAATTTTAAGTTTGCCAATAGAAACTTGCACCAACAAGACGTTGTAATTCAAACAAACCCAACCTTATTATCACTGAGATTCAAAATCTAGTGGGTGCAAGTGAACCCACTTGCACCCCTTCCCTGCGTCCCTGACTCAGCAAACTGATTATGCACAACAAAAAACAAGAACTACTTAATCTTTGTATTCAAACTAACAAAATAATGACAACCTATTTTGCTAGTAAAAATGCAAGGACATACTGTTTACCCCATTGCACACTGATGTGCTTATCTATCAAAGTTCCCAGATGTTTTTAGTTGAGCTAAGCATACTTTAGCTTGATGTGAAGTACCAAAATGTTTGTGTGCTATTATTTGTCTTCTAATCTATCTGGTATGCACTGCTTATCTTAGTTTGTGACACTTTTTATAAGAACCAGACAACATTTGCATATATACATGTAAAAATAAAAACAAGGAATACAACGATTACCTGCAACCGTACTTTCTGAACTTTCATAAACCAGATATTGTTGAAATATTCCTGAAACAATATTGAATATGTGAACCAATTGTAACCAAAGGATACAAAAGCACTCAAAAGTAGTACTCAATCAAACAAGGATCTTATACATGAAAAGAAATAAAAATTCCAGTAAAATTATTAACAAAGAGCAACATTACAACTGCAAAGCAATAGTGCGAGAAATTCAAGTATCAGACCAAATATCCTGGGACAGGCTATAGCCATGACATCCTTACCTGCCTAGAAATTTCAACGGCTATTATGTGAGGGACTAGAAAATTTCCCTTTTAATGGGTTGATTTTCAACCCGATTAGCAAGGTTGTACCCCGGTATGTCACTCGAAATCCAAATAGAAAAATATACATCAATTTTCCTTAAATCAAGTAATAATGAGTGACAAAGACCAACAACAAATTAAGACATAAACAAGAAACGAAAATTACCTGTCGTAGCTCCGACAAGCCAATAATAAAAGATCGACAACAAAGACAGAAACAAGAAATGACAATTACTTGTTGTAGCTTCGACAAGCCAATAATAAAAGAAAAAAGATCTTTAATCTTTTTTATAAACCAACAATTCATAAGGATGAGTCGCAACACCGTATTTAAGTGAACAAGGTCCCGAAACATATAGTGAAATGTTAAGGAAACCATTTCGTCCAATAACAACTGAAATTCACACAGTTTTAGTTATACGGTTGAAAATGAGCCAAAGATAACACAAGCTAATAAGACTCAATCCCACCGGCTAGTGTAAAAGTTAAAATAAAGAGTTTCAAGTACTTGCCAAAAACCAAGACGTCACCAGCACATTTAAACATTTGATGGACATACATATTGCTTTCGTAACAGTGGAGAACTTATAATATATAGAGTATAAATCCAAAGATTTACATATTTAGGAAGATTCATAATGCAGTAAAGAAACATATCTGTATGATTGTTATTAAATCCAACTCAACCAATGAAATTAAGGCCTTAGGCATAAAACAAGCATCAAACAGAACCTGCAATTTCTCCTATCTCAGTTGAAAACATAACAAAAGATAAAAGGGAGAAAGCCATGACTTCATATCTGATAAGTAGATATCAAAGGTATATATAAGGAGGTCTGCAATAAATCAAAAACTAAATAGCAAAATGAATTTTACAAGCAGTCCCGCATACAACGAAAGTTAGACCTTTCATAAAGGACTTTTCATAACATCCCAACAATATATACACAGCAAAAAGAGTGAGCATCTCCCAACTCGGAAAATAATAAAGCTAGACAATACCAATATTCGTTCGAGGGTATTAGACATACATAATGATCAACCAATGGTAAAGCTTACAGACAAGTTTTACCTCTATTAACATAACCTACTTCAAAAAAAAAATAGATTTCCCTTACAACACCGACACCCAATTCGAAACTCTCTACCCCAATTACAGCAAAATAAAAATACAATTGCCAGAAGGAAACCTCAAACTCCTGAGTTTCAACCAAGAACAACAACAAAAAAACACACAAATTCACTAAGAAAACCCCCAAATCCAAACTACCAAGTCAAAGAGAACCCATTACAGCGAATCCTTGAGATTTGCCGGATTTCAAGTTCAAAAACCTTCAATTTTCCATATTTAAAAGCGATAAATCAAACATATCAAAAATCCACTTTACAAACCTGATAGAAATTAAAAAGTGAGAAATCAAAAATCGGAGAAGAGAACCATCTAACAAATAAAAATGTTAACCAAAAAATTCAGCTCAGATTGAATGAGTTTTTCAACTCATAATCATCATCATAGCTGAAATTATAGAAAATAGAGATCGAAAGAACAAAAAAACCTAACTCTAAAATCTCTAATCTTAAGAGAGAATTGAAACCCAAACCCAAGTACCAAAATTAAATCGTTTCAATAAAGACAAAAATAAAACATCAATAGGTTTGAGATTCATTACCGCTACCTTTATCATTGATTTCAAATATGGCTTTAGTTCAGTGTTTATCAAACACTTAAAAGATATTGTTCAACTTAGTTTCTAATGGAGAAAGAGGTGAGGATGAGAGTTTTACAGGAGAATTAAGACTGAGACGGAGAGGCAAGATAGAAGCCGTGAAAGGTTTCCAAACGACAGAGTAGGCTAGAGTCTCAGGTTATAAGTTTTGCGAAACATGAAAAAAAATTTGGGCGCCACACATAAACTAGGGCGCGAAATTTCCCTCCAATATTCTTGACCCTAACTGTTTTGGCGGTAATTCTGTTCCACCGTAAGATAAGGTATTAATCCGTGTGCTTTCTGTGTTTTGCATACATAATCGTTCGATTAAGGACTCTGGTTTTTTATTGGCTGGATACATATCATATGGATCATAATTATTTGTTTTGGTACGATGGCGCTTTTTTTTTTTTTTTTTTGCACGAAGGGAAGCCCAAAACTACTTAAATTACCTCATTAAAATTAACCTGGCTAAATTGGGGCCTATGCCACTTAATTGGGGCATATAGCAAGATGACAAAATAGGGTCATTAAGAAATATTTCATAGAAACCCCTTATCCGCTATTTATGTTAATACATAATATACCCTAATTAAATTAGTGCTAATTCGGATTATTAATATTTAATCAAGTTAATCCTGAAATTAACTTTCATTAATGCATAATCAACAGTTGCCAAAAAATTTAATTTTCTTTTGAAAGACTCGATTCAGAATCGATTTATGTTAGTTAATTTGTAAACCGATTCTGGGTTGAGTATTTTCAAGTGACGAAGTAAACCCAGAATCGAAGTTTGAACAATACCCAAATAAACTGATTCCCAAAATCGGTGTTTATATATATTTATATAATCCGATTATGCCTTGCTTTCAGAAACAAAATATTCATTACATAGTTTAGGAAATTAGCGCAATACATATAGGATTCAATATGGGAATTCTAGAATTTGACACATCAAATGCTCGTCAATGAACCTCTGAGCACGTCGGTACAACGTCGTGTATTCTTTGTGGTGAATGAACTTTCTTTCTCCATTATGAATTCTCCATAGCCCGTTGAAACGTTCCAGCTGAAATTCAAAGAATTCTTATATGTTAGTATGTGAACTAGTGTAGTTGACATAGGTATAAAAATGATCGCATTACTCACTTTTTCCCTAAGAGGAGCTCGTGGATGATAGTGGTACACCATATTTCTAACTATTACGTACTCTCGCATTGCCCCTTTAATGTGTTGGAATCGAAATGCCAAGTCTCTCCATTTGCGGTTGTTGGGATTCGCGGTACGCCCGTAAAAGAACTCTTTAACTCTCTTCCAAAACATTGAATAGATTTCATTCGGGCGTTCACGAAAAGTATTAGCAAAGGATTTAACGAGACACAAATCTTCAAACGGTTCCCATTCCATTTTCTAGGCTAAGTGTGTGATATGGGAGTGGTGAAGAGGTTGTCCTTATATAGATAAGGACTCAACGGCTATTTTTTTCAAATTCAAATCAAACAATCGGATATTAGGTATGTCCACATAAACCGATTGTGTCCTTGTAAAATCATATAAATTGTGCCTCTCAACAATCGGGCTTTTTTAATGCACATGTAAACCGATTGTCAAAGTTACAGAACTTTTCTTCATGAAAATCGGATTACATATTCATGCATGTAAACCGATTCCAAAAGTTACATAACTTTTCTTCATGAAAATAGGATTATATATTCATGCATGTAAACAGATTCTAAAAGTTACAGAACTTTTCTTCTTAGCAATCAGATTACATTTATGTACATACAAACCGATTCTTGGCTTCAAAAGTTACAGGAGTTTTCTTCACGACATTCGGATTTTATAAAGGTACATGTAAACCGATTCTGAAACTGAACCTCTGGGAAATTGTCACAATCGGTTGACGCCGGAATCCTCCATTTTTTCCACACACACTAAGTCATTCATAAACTTGAAACCAGATTAAGTCATGAATAAACTAGGAGTATCACCAAACATAATTCGACAATAAGTTTAAGACAAGACATAAGTTTTGACTCCATAATTATCCATAGTTAAAGACATAAACATGAATATAACCATTCATTCATGAACATCCCCACCGCGACCACGTCCACCGCGTCCTCGTTTACTAGGTTGGGCGCTGCTCGATGCACCTTCAGACATCTTTTTGGTAGGGGCTCTCTTTCTCTTCTTCTTTGACTCATCCTCCTCCTCCTTCTCCTCATCATCATCATCCTCTTCCTTCTCCCCAAACTTTGCACTAGCTTCTACATCTTCGAGATCGTTCAACTCATCAATTATCTTTTCATTGGCCTTCACATTTTTCCCTTCTCTGATTTGTAGCTTTTCCTGGGTTATCAAGTGTCCGACTCGTCTTCTATGTTTCAATTTCAAATAACAAACATTCAATATATAATGCTAAAACCATTAACAAAATCGTAATTGATTAACAATACACACCAAATAATCGAGAGCCATATCTTTGTCCTCTATTTTGGGCCTCTCATCTACTCGTATCACTCGAGTATGCGAAACTTTGAGGTACCACGGTATGTAGCCCGGAATTGCCTTGTCATCTGCTCAAGATGGACCATCCAAAGGATATCTATGAAACGCTCTGTCGTCCCGATAATCACATGATGGTAAAGGCTTGTGAACAATGACAGTATCATTATCATATGATTTGGTTTTTGTCTCATGGATGTTGAACATCTTGTGCGCCTTTGGGATTTTTTGTACGTAACCGCATTGTCTTGCGACTCTCGTCGGGTTGTACATTACATATCCCCTTGGGTGAAACAAAGACCCACAATAGTCACTTTGCTCTCTGCATACAACCTTCTTTCCTGTTCCTTTAGCCAAATCCTGCTTGTAAGGATCAAAGACAACATCCTTCGTCGTCAAGTTGTCTAACTGGCGTCTCAAATTCAGAAAATCCTTTTTTTTGTTTCTTTGGCTTACTTTTATAGTTGTACTTGTCTCCTTAATGCTCTCCGTCCCATTCCTTGTTCTCAAAAGCCCTTTTAGCAAATATTGGGAAGTGCAAATATATCCACGCCTGCAGAAAAGCCATATTCCCTCCGAGTTGGTTCCTTCTATCCTTAGAAGCCTTTCTCAACTCCTTCAACGAGTGTGCAAGGATGGCAATGCCCCAAGAGTTTTTGTGAAGACATATGTAATCCGATTCCAACAAAATAAAGAATATTGGCTATAACAATCGGGCTATTTATACATTAACATTCACCGATTCCATTTCACATGCTACACAATCGGTTTATAAGTTTTAGAACGTAATCCGTTTCTTACAAGCATTGGGTTACTTCGTCATTAACGTAACCCGATTATGTGAACACAGAAATTTTTTGATTTCAAAATTATCGATTTCTAACCTAATGCATGTTCCTAAAACCTAGTTTAGAGGATTGAGTTGATAGAAAAGTACCTGATTCGACCCATTTCTTCCTCTTGTGCGATACGATAGGCTTCGGATTGTTCTTGCACTTCCTTCGTTCTATTTCGAATCGCTTCAACAAGTCCGGGATTGTCGTCACTAGAATGATTCCTATTAGTAGCATACGTAGTTTTTGGTTTCGACATTTTATAGAAGAAATAAACGATTAATTGTTTTTGAATCGTCGATCATCGACGATTTTTAGTTTCAAAAAAATAAAAAAAGAGGGAGTAGAGGAGATGAAGAATTGGTTTTTAGGTTAGAAATGAAAACTGATTTTTGTTAGTTATGTTTATTAAGGATTGATGGGGTAATTTAGTAATAATAATATTTTTTTGAGGGTAATTTTGATAGTTTACATGAATATTAGCCACCCCTTATCATTGTGTATTAGGTAGATGAAGTAATCTATAGGCCCCAATTAAGTGGCATAGGCCCAATATTTTTTATTATGCCGGTGCATGGCTGTTAACATGGTCCCAAAATGAACGGTTCAGATTATTTGATAGAAAATCAAAAATTATCTTGACCTCTACGTGTCGAATACAGAGTTATCAAATCATCAAAAATCATCGAAAATTATCTTGTCCCAAAATGAACGTGCATATGCCGAAATATTCAACAAAACCCTAACATTCCACTTTGCGCCTGGTCTCGCTTTTCATCTCTCCATTACCACCCAACCATACTATCTTGTTCACGCCGCCATCACTGATTCACCATCTCCTTCAGCACCACCATGACAGGCACCGTTTCAAACAAAAAAAAAAAACGAACAAAACTCACCCTCAATAATCCCAGCAACACCAAAATTATGTTTTTGTAGAGAAAATCAATTTTCTTAATTTTCAGTTCCTTAATATATAATTTTAGGGATGGTTAGAAGTTTAAATGGCGGTGGGTTTTTGTTATTTCCATGATTTGTTTGATTCCTTGATGATTCCAAACGACTTAAGTGTGTTTTTCCTCAGATTTTTCCACGAAATAGATAAATCAAAGACTACAGGTCAGGGTTTTCTCATTTCCCATTTTTTTTTAATCCCGGGATTATGCTTAGATCTAGTTTTTGATTTGTTCTATGATGTTTAAAGGTTGGCAACAGAAAGGAAAGCGCTAGTGGGTTGACCTTACCATGGTTTTATTCTATTTAGAGCTCCTGCTACTCAATTTTTTCATGCTCACCAATCAATTTGAGGAAATCATTACAGTTCATATATTGTATCGATTTCATTGATGCTGATGCTATCGAATCAGGTATTGTGAAGATACATTATCCTATTTTATTTTATTTTTAGATTTAATCTTTTTCTCATAATCTCTATTTTTCTACTTTCATTTCAATGAGTTGTTTCATTTTGTAAAGAGATGGGTTTGTTGTATAACTGATTTTATCTGATGATTTGAATTTATCGACGTATACTCGTTTGATTTTAAGATTCAATTTTGTGTTTTATATAATATGGGTAAGTGCACATGAAGTGTTTGACAATTTGTTGGAAAGAAAGAATTTAGTTGGTTTTAATCGAGTAATTTTCTATGGCCTCTGTAATAATATCGCAATCATCATCTGCGTGGAATTTGAATTGTAGTTCATGGGAATTGATAGGCACTTATATAAGGTCCCAGATTATGGAATCTTTGTCGTTCTTCCCAACACCAATGTATATAGATTTAAATATCAACGTGTTATTGCTTCCCGCAGGTGCCATTTAAATCTTTTTTTCTTCCTCAAATCCACTCATTTTGATTGCAATACATTTTAGGGATCTCTATTATGGTTGCTTTGTGCACAATTTTAGATCCAAGACTAATTGGATAAATCAGACACATATTGCCAGGAGCTATAAGTTTATTTCTTCATTTGTCTGCATTTGTATTTACTTATTGTCCTCCTAATCACTTATTGGGTGTTGCAGCATGGAGTCAAGAGATTCGACTCTCCCTTTTCAGCTGGTCACCGGACTTGTTTGGAAGGGAATTACCTTTGGTTGATTCCAGAGTCCAGTAACTATACAGTTGATAATCCAGTGAAGTATCATGGCTTGTTGAAAACTACATGAAGAAGGTACTAAAATTCACTAAATCAACTTGCCGATGTTGCTGAAAAGCTTTTTTTTTTTTTTGGTCTAGCTTTTGTTTCTTCATTGGTCACTGCTGCAGCAGTCATCTAGTATTAAGTGATTAAGTGAAACTGATGTTCTGTTATAGATAAATGCTATTTGCTCTTTGAATTTCATACGACTCTTGATTTTTTTTGGTTATTTTGTTATTGAGTATGTTTTGTGTGTGCTAATTGCTCACAAATATTTTGGTGCAGGATATTCCACTTTGTAGAAACCTAATCTGTTAAGCGATAGGATAATGATTATTTTATGTATCAGATCATCAAGACACAACAGTCTTAGTCGCTCATTTTATCTATTGATGGGGTAATGTTGTTCATCACTCTGAACACTAATAAAACTAGGATGGGTCATGGCATCTGTATATATTAGACAGTCATTCCTCCTGCTTTTCAAAAATAGCCATCGCCAGGCCTCCAACCCAAGAAGGTTTCTGTCAGGTGTTCGTTGGACTGCCACTTAATGTATCGATTATTTATTTATTTTGTTTTGAAGCGTTCGCTTCATATGATGTTATTGTTTCTGTTTGTGTACTTTTGGAATTTGTTTTGGTGTAATCATTCTTCGCAACCACTGTATATCTTAGAAAAAAATATTTATTAAAGATCTAGTATTTGAAATTTATCAAAGATTTGATGTTTTATTCATAAAAATCTCCTTGTTCAGGGATGCTAATTAATAATTTTCCCCTTTAGTATATTTAATTTTGTTAAGATTAATCGCAGGCACATTAAATTGGAATTTTTAGCCCAAAAAATATATGGCAATCATAATAATAATGGCACAGATCTTTCTAACTTGCAAATAAAATATTTACTGACCGCAAAAAATTATGGTAAAAAATATGGCAATTAACTAAATGATAAGAACGCTAATTAGGACAATTAACTAAATAATAATAATGATGGCACATATCTTTAAATTTGGAAATAAAATATTTATTGACCGCAAAAATTACGGTAAAAATTATTGCAATTAACTAAATGATAAGAATGGTAATTAAGGAAATTAAATAAAATCAATAATAATAATAACAATAATGGCACAGATCTTTCAATATGGAAATAAAATATTATTAACTGCAAAAATTACGACAACAAATATGGTAATTGAGTAAATGATAAAAATGGTAATTGAGCAGCTAAAAAATTGATGTTAGTAGCTTTAATTAAAAAGCTGTTAGAGACACTCGTAGATCTTAAATTTAGGACACTAAAACTTAGTTGCATATATATTTTTGCAAGCAAGGTTAGCTACTACCAATACATGTAGTATTCTATCCGTAAGCTATTGAACAACTAGAGAAAAAAAGTTAGTGGCTTAAATGATTACGCATGTAAACCACCTACTAAAAAATCCAGTGGTTTTATATTGTTGGCTACAAGATAAACCTCTAAATGCAGTATCTATTAAACCACAAAAAGATTATGGTTGCTTTAATGTTTTTGCTAGTAAGTTGACAACAACACTAATTAGTGGCTTTACTTATTAGGTGACGATTGTTTGTCAACTACTCCGACTAGTAGCTTAAGACGTGGTTACCAACTAACCATTGCGCACTTGTTTCCTTAAACATAAGACAACAACCCCTTCCGCCACTAAGGCTGGGCAACTACCATTAATTGCAAAAAGTGACTGGCAACTAAATATTAGAATAAGCCACTACCATTGGTCAAGTAGCCTTTGGTTGGTTTTTTTGTAGTGTGTTCATGGTGACTCGACTGTTTTGTATAACCAAACAATCCAATATGAGCTCAAATGTAAACATCACAACAGTAAGAAAGTGACAGTAGTCATACATAAGCGGTTAGAGGTTGATCGAATTTAATACCAGTTATAAGGAAACACGTAGTGGAAGTGTACAGTGATATGAAGCTTACCTTCTAACTAGTCCTGGCAAGGGGGCCACTTGATCCTGCATTGAAGTATTACCAAATACCCATTAGAGGAAAATACAATAAAATTTCTGGAAATTTTATTAAAGTGGTCATTGAATAGTTTTAGCTTCAAAAATGAACTCAGGTTCACAAACCTGTGCACAACCCAATTCCCATTAAAACTCAGAACACAAAAGAAAACGACAATAATTGGGTCTGCACCCACCCACCCCTCCAACACCACCAACCCCATTTTCAGGGAATACATTTTAATATATAAGAAATTGAGTAATAGAATAATAGAGCTAGAGAATTTATCCATGAATCTTACTTTTGATGCTTCCAGGAGTTTCTCCAAGACCATTCCAAGCTCTATTTGTCATGTTCATTGTCTAGGTAACATTGGTATAGCCGTATAGCGCCTTATATGCACACTCCTTCCCTGCCAGATCAACTGTCCCCTAGTCATAATCTCATTGTATTGGAGATTTAGTCCAGCACGAACATAATAACTTACTCATTAAACTTCCGTATCATGGAATGCTTAACCAATGCAATATACATACATTCACCTGCAAATATACATATATATACAATCACTTAATTGAACACCCAATCCATTAATCAAGTAATTAAATGATCACTGCAACATATGTTACAAGCTCAAGGGTGGACCAGCAAATAGCAGAAATGGAACATCACGAACGCCCTATCCACAAGAGACGATATCTATGTACTGGTTACAAAAAAATGAGCGATCCCCATATCATACTAACTAAACAAGCAACTGTAGAAAAAAAATACTCTTAGTGAAGATTAAGGTGTATAAAACAAACTTTTAGTATTATATTTATCGACCTCCAAGCAACTAGTGTATCCCGTCCCAATAAGAAAAAAATTGTGTATCTCAGTGCTATCACCATTTATGACACATCAAAAAAGTATTTATAGCAATGTTATCTATAATGCTTGATCCTCCACTAAATGATTTTATGGTATATATTTCCAAAGCCTATGGCATGCACATGAGACATGCGAGATAGTGCCAACATGTAGCTTATGTGAACTAATATCTACTTCCATGTAAAATTATCTCAGTAATGCCTGTGGATATACAATTACCAGTTCATTATCTTAAAAGTCAAACAAACAAATAACACTCAGTATTAAAGATCATGTTGCAACTGTGTAATTACAAACAATATACTACCATTTGAAGAACACGCATCTTTCATTGGCGTATTCAGCTGGACAGTGTTAGCTACGCCTTGAAGAGATCGATAGAGTTACATAGGTCTGAGTCAGCCACTGAATGTTACGCTTTTAGAGACAGTACTACCTGATGCGCCAGTCCAAGATTGGTGGTATACAAAAATGGTCCAGAAGTCTGTTAGACTACTTGACTAAAGGAAAAACTCATAACCTGGTACACAAATACAATTTGATATAAGCATTAATCATTTCATATGGCATATCGTTTCTAATAGGAAATGACCTTTATATTAAAACCATTTGTGAATCTAGTACCTTAGAAAACCAAATCAATAGACTCAAAAATGAATTGATTTGGTGCTAATCATCCTCGCCAACAGTCTAAATCTTCTTAATTAGCATTAGGCCATCTAGTCTAAAGCTTCTAAATTTCAGTTTTACATTTGTACAGCGGACCATAAACAATTAACACAAATTCTCTAAATACATGTTAATAAATCACAACAGATGCTAGAAAGAAAACCCCTGGCGTATAATACTCATGGAACATCAAAATACATTTAAAAAAAAATGATAAGGAAGTAATAAGAACCTTTAACCCCTTTGATTTTCCTTCGGGCATTTTATCGAACATGAGGTGTGCAATTTTGCTGGTGTTGAGAGGTATGTTTTCCCTGATTGTATTGAGCTCCTCACATAGCTTCTTCACTGAAATTTTGAGCTTAACCGTAACCCATCTTCCATCAACTAAATACCCACGACAATAACATCACTTCTCCATATTCCATATTCCATCAACTAAATACCCACGAGAATAACATCACTTCTCCATTCCTATTTACTTGTCCAAAATTTAACCAAAACGGAATATCATTCTAAATCATAACCTGATACAGAAACACAATACTAATATCATTCTAACTACGATTTTACATGTAACAAATTCTGTATTTACAACCTTTTATTAGCTGAAGCATACTCAAATATTGTGTCTCAACCAAATCCCTTATGATGAGTAATATCTTCAATTTCTGCATTAAAAAATTCAGAAAGAAAAAAAAAAAAAAACTCCATACATGTTACAGTTTTCACTTAAGCCTTACATCAAACACTTGATACACTGAAAAAAATAGCATGTTGAAATCACAACCCCATATAAAGACAGAGGTATATCAAAGACAAACATCACTCAAATGAAAGACTTTCGTTCTTCTCACCATTGGGAAACTTAAAGTTGCTTCAAATAAGCCTTCTCTGTATGTATAAATCAAAAAAAAAAAAAAAAAAAAAACCAACTAAAATCAACATTGAATACAGAGGATCTACAAACTTAAAACATAAAATAAACACTTTGAGCCCTAAATCAAAACCCAGTAGACTTAGATTAGGGTTATAAAAGTTAAAAAAAATCAAAAGAAATGAGATAGATGAACCTGTTGGATGAGCATTCTTCATCACTACCACCTCCAAAACCCACCTCTCCTTCCTGTTCTTCTTCTCCCTCATCTTTTGCACAGTAAAATAATCAAAAAGAGATTAATTTCAACCAAAAAACAAAGACAAAAACAAGCAAAAATAGGGATATCAGAAAATAACTTGAAAAATTCTAACAGTGAACTTACCTGATTCCGACCCAAATCTTAGAACGAAAGTATGAGATTGGGGTTTCTAGATCGAAGCTTTTGGTTACAGATTCAACAAAATGATGTGATTTCTTCGATTTGTTGTTTAGTTCATAAGAGGCGGCTAAGATTTCCTTTCTCACAGTGATTCTTCAACTGTTGGTGAGAAAGAAGAATGAGAAGAAGAAGAATAAGGTATCGGTGGTGGTAGTGCGATCGTGTTGATGAGATGATGTTTCTTTGCTTCGTCTATGAATCTGAGGGAGGAGGAGAAAGAGAGACCAGTGAAGGTAAGGGAGAAGAAGAGAGAGAGTCCGTGAAAAAGAAAGTTAGGCTTCTCTCTCCTTTAGGTAGATAAGTTTTGGTGGGGATATTTTTTAAGGAAAGGATATTATTCAAATATCGTTGCATAAGTCAACTAAAGTCCTAATCTTGACTTTAGTCAGGGTCACAGTAGTAAGCGTCGTCGTTTAAGTCAACGAAAGTCCGAACACTACGACGTTCTGACTTTAGTCAACAACACTTTCTAAACATAGTTTTTCTGCGAGATCTAGTTTTTGTCGTTTCATGGTGTCTCAGATAGCCCATTTTCCACTAGTGACACGCCACTAGCAGCTCTATGCATTGCCACTTACACTCAACGTACAACCTACCACCAAGGCATTCCACACATGATATTGGCACATGCCACACACGCCACTAGCAGCTCTGGCATTGCCACTTGCGCTCGAGGCGCAACCCGCAACAAAGGCATTCCGCACATGCCATTGGCACATGCCACACGCGCCCTAGCGGCGCCACTTGCACTCAAGGTGCAACCAACACTCGAGACATCAACACAAACTGGGGATGCTTTGCAGGGTCTTGGTTTGGCGGTAATGCCTGCGCCGTACACTACGCCGACATTAAGAAAGCGTGAATAAGAATAAAGCGGTCAAATAAATGAGGAAATAATGGTGAAAACGTTTTCACCCATAAACACCTTGCGGTTACCACCTCCTCCCATTATTTAACCCTTTACTCTCTTCCTTCATGAGGCCAGGGTACGTTTCAATCTCGACTTGTATAAATAGGTCTTACCTATTTCCACCTCGGACAACAAGTCTCGGTCGGAGAAAAATACAACACTCTTAGAAAAGGCAACTTTGCAAGCTCTCCAAAAGCTTTCATCTCTTGCAAGCTTCTTAAGCTTTCACTTTCGATACAAGTCGAGACACTACTCTCCCGGAACTATTACGGTCTCAACACCTTTCTTTGCTTCCCTACCCAAATCAACCCTTCTCCTCCACTTTGTGACCAAGCAAATCTGGAACGGCCATTTCTTGGTTTAGGCCTGGACTTGTACAGATTGATCTCTCGAATCTATAAAGTGCTCACGTACAAAGACATTTGTTTAGGGTTTAAACCGTTTCTCACTCACCTACCGAATTTACCAAAATCGGTGGAAACGATTTTTACCCATAAACAATTGGCGACCACAATGGAGGATTGATCTTTCTGTTACAATATCAAATTCCGCTTTCCGTCCTCAAAGTTCGCGCAAGCATGGTCTTTCTATCGTGGCCATCTCCACAAACATTGATCCCGCTCAAGGTCATGATAACTCGTCGCTTCGGAAGCAATATGACCAATGAAGAGGTCCCAAGACTGGTTGACTGGATGTCAGCTGCAACAGATCCATGCTAAAAACATGGATCTAATGAAGGATGCGATTAACAAGACATACTCGACTTCCTCATCACCCTAACATCGGAGCTAAGTGGTTCATGTTCCCGGAGATCAAGCAGCGGGACCGACATCCCGAATGAGCATTCTCAAATCAATGGTTTCGTCACCGACCGAAGCCGCGGACCAGAGGCGACCATGTTGGTAGAAAACTTATGTGAATTGCTACACCTCTCCAAGGACCAGCGAGTAAAAACATTCTCTCGCTATTAACCGAATAGCACCGAACGCATCACTAGTTCTGCACCCACGGGGACTCCAAGGATCCCCGAAGATCCACCAACAATATTGTTTTCACCAATGACGACATGATGGTAGAGGACGGCCACAACCGGCCTTGCATGTTACGGCTCGTCGGGGAACATAGAGTTTCGAAGAGCGCCCATTGACACGGGTGCATCTTCCAATGTCATCACTCTCAAGACACTTAAAGCCGCCAGGGTGCGACTTAACGAGATCGTACGACAACCCACTACGATGACCATTTTGAAGGCAACCAAACTAGCACGTCGGCTACATCAACTTGGAGTCGGCGATGGGGGCCGATTCAATCAAGCGTGAAGTTTGAGGTGATTGAAAAAGAACCAGACTACCACATGATACCGGGGAAGGCCGTGGCTGCACAATCTCAAGATCGTTCCTTCAACATACCACCAATGCCTGAAAAAAGATGCGAATCGGAGAAGTTGTCCGCATCCCCGCGTCATCGTCCCCCTATGCACCGCCATCGCGTAGAAGCACATGGGCCGAAGGAGGGTTCAAAAGGCGTGACGACCAAGATTCACGTTTTCATACCAAAATGGACATCGCTCGTAGATAGTGACAAACTGGAGATACTCCACAGAGGAGACCGCCCTCCCACCGTCTCCTTAGAAGGAAGACCCGCCAGTCTCCCGCCACCGGGCATAACCCGTGCCCGCACCAAGCTAGAGTGCACCGTTACCGCAGGACGAAGCAAAAAGGGAAAACTCACACATTACCACCGATGTTAGCAATTACCAGCAGGGGAGACCATGACCCTGTCTCTCCGCCCGAAAGAATGTTTTCACAATAACAGGGAGGAAGTTCCGACGCCCCTCGGGGAAAGCCGCAAGACGGACCGACTTAACCACCGACGAACTCGAAACCGTCAATATAGGGAATGAGGAATTCCCGCGACCCGTTCCCGATCGGTTCGACTCTACATTCTCGCGTAACGCTCAAAGCTAGTCGACCTACTCAAAGAATACCAGGACGTTTTTCGCATGGACTTACGAAGAAATGCCCGGCTTGATGAAAAACTGGTCACCCACCATCTCGCACGTGATACCCGGATCCAAACCAGGTCAAGCGACCTCCAAGACAATTCCGCACACGACGTAGAAGAACAAATCAAGGCGGAGGTCCGTAAATTACTAGCCGCGGTTTTGTCAAACCTATTCACCATCCCTCCCGGTTGGCCAATATCGTTCCCGTTAAAAGAAGAATGGTCGATCAGTGTGTTGTGTCGATTTCGAGAGATCCGAACAAGTGTCGCCCTAAAGACGATTTCCCGCTCCCCTAACATCGACATCTTTGGTAGACGCTACCCGGTGGACATGGTATGTTCTCTTTCATGGATGGATATAGCGGCTACAACCCCGGATAAAGATGTATGAGCATGACGCGAGTAAGACGCTTCCGAACCCCTCTCGAAACTTCTATTACACCGTAATGCCTTTCGGCTCAAGAACGCCGGGCGCTACTTACCAACGTGCCATGACTACCATCTTCCACGATATGATGCACAAGCAAGTCGAAGATTACGTAGATGATGTGGTAGTTAAATCGAAGACTCGAGCGGATCATCCTAAACGCTACGACAAGTGTTCGAAAGATGTCGCGAATACAAGTTGAAGATGAATCCTTTGAAATGCGCCTTTGGTGTCTCTTCGGGGAAGTTCTTAGGATTCCAAGTAACGGCCGCAGGGATAAAAAGTTGACCCAGTCAAGATGCAAGCTATCCTCACGATGCCACCACCACGAACCACAAAATAGCTCCAGAGTTTCATGGGCAAGGTAAACTACATTCGTCGCTTCATACCGGGGCTGGCACAGCTCATTACTGCGTTTACCCTCTCGCCGAAAAAAGGAGCGAATTTCACATGGACTACGTCTCGGAAAAGCATATCGAAGATCCAAAGAAACGCCGTCCTCCCGACCGTCATGAAGCCTCCTATGCAAGGGAAGCCACTATGTCTTTACACAGCCTTTAGCGATACCTCCATTGGAGCCCTCCTCGCTCAAGAAGACGACAAAGGAATTGAATATCCCATATATTACTTCAGTCGAATGTTGAGAGACTCGAACTCGATACCCCAAAGCGAAAAGGCGTGTTTAGCGTTAATTTATTCCATCCGTAAGTTGAGCACTACCTCCTCTCCAACAAGGTGGTGTTAATATCCAAATCGCACTCGTAAAGTTCCTTCTCTCGAAACCCGCCCGATAGGGAGGTCGGCTAAATGGATCCCGGCACTTGTCGAGTTAGACATAACATGTGTTTCCCAGGGCCATAAAAGGACAGGTGACTACCAGACACTGTTAGCATTCCCAGGAGAAAACACCGCGGAGTTACGAGAAGATCTCCCGGAGACCTTCCGAGATATCTTCTTAGTCGAAAAAGAAGCATGGTCATTGTTCTTTGACGGCTCTTCCACCCCAAACACTAATACTGGGAGGAGGCGGGTGTGGTACTAGTATCTCCGCTGGAGAAGTCTTCTCGCACTCTTTCAAGCTAGACTTTCCATGCACCAATAACTCACCGAATACGAAGCCTTCCTCATTGGACTATCACTAGCTAAACGAGCCGGGGCCACGCGTTTGGAGATAAGAGGAGATTCCAAATTACTCATCAAACAGGTAAACGAGATTTACGCATTGAAAGAACCGACGCCGGCACCATACATGGTCAAGCACAAAAACTACAAAATTATTTCTCCGAAGCAACCATCACACATGCTCTCGCCCGTAGCGAACAATAAGCATCTTGACCTGCCTAGCTACACTAGCATCAAAGCTACGGTTCAAGGATCCGAGAAACCCCGACAAAGAAACGGCGAACCATAGCTTCAACATGGCTTTCACAACCTGAGAAAGCCGAAGACGATGACTGGAGAACTCCTATCATTCAAGAACTCAACAACTCACTTTTCCAAGGGACGACGGTGTTGACGGCTTCGGCCCAAAACACTTTAGGCATACCCTTGTCATAAAGCATGGACTTCGCCATCTCCATCACGGTTTGGTTCTTTCTCTCGGAAACACCATTTTGTTGAGGAGTATAACCCACGGTTGATTGCCTTTCCAAGCCTTCATCTTCATAAAATTTATCAAACTCTTTGTTGTTGTATTCTTTGCCTCTATCACTTCTCAAAATTTTGATGTAGTGACCACTTTGCGTTTCAACAAGGCTCTTGAACTTCTTGAAGATGCTAAAAACTTCGGATTTTTGCCTCATGAAGTACACCCAAGTCATACGACTTAAATCATCAATGAACAAGATAAAGTATCTATTACCTCCATGAGTTGGTGTCTTCATTGGTCCACACACATCGGTATGTACCAAACCAAGAAGTTCTTTTGCTCTCCATGCTACACCTTTTGGTAATGGTTGGCGATGATGTTTCCCAAGTGCACAACCTTCACATACTCCATCCTTGTGGTTGATATGTTGTGGAAGTCCTTGCACCATGTTCTTGTTGGAAAGTAACTTGAGACTATTGAAATTCAAATGCCCAAGTTTTTTATGCCATAACCATGTTTCATCAATGGTTTCCATCCTCAATGCAACATTCTTCTCCTTTTCAAAGATAATTGGAAAGCTTCTATTTTTCTCCATCTTGATACTCTTCATGACTTGTCTCTTGTTGTTATGCTTCTTGTCATAAATGGTGCAATATCCATCTTCAAAATGAACCGCATACCCAAGCTCCACAAGTTGCCCAACACTAAGCAAATTTTGTGCCAAATCCGGAACATATAACACATCTCTAATGTATTTTGCTCCATTGATAGCTTGCAAGCAAATTGTACCTTTTTTCTTCACATATAGTGTAGGCTCACTCTTGCTTTTGTTGAAGTTTTTCCTCTTGAAGTATCCATCTATCTCACTATACCAAGCTTTTGGTGCTTGCTTGAGACCATACAAAGCTTTCTTCAACTTGTATACTTTGTCTTCTTCTCCTTCCACCACAAAACCTTGTGGTTGTTCTACATAGACCTCTTCATGGAGTTCTCCATTCAAAAATGCCGATTTGACATCAAGTTGATAAAGTAACCAACCTTTTGAGACGCCATAGCAATAACGGCTCTAATGGTGTCAAGACGAGCAACCGGTGCAAACGTTTCATTGTATTCGATACTTAGGGTTGTTGTGAGTAGCCCTTTGCCACCAACCTTGCTTTGTCTCTTTGAACCGTTCCATCCGCATTGTACTTCACCTTGTAGATCCACTTCACACCAATAACTTCTTTGTCACTTGGCCTTGCTACCTTCTCCCATGTATCGTTCTCGTCAATGACAAAAACTTCTTCTTCCATGGCTTTTATCCAAACCGGTTCTTTTGATGCTTCTTCAAAATTTTCCGGTTCAACCACACAATAGTTGCATCTTTCATACACTTCACTCAACCTTCGCAACTTCTTTGGTGCCGACTTCGGTGATGTTGATGCACTAGTACTTGGAGACATACTTGGAGATGCTCCTTGTCTTGTATTTGGTGGTGTTTGAGGTAGTTCTTCCTCATCTTGGTGGTGGACGGGCAGCCCTTTGGGCATACTTCTCATTCCACTCTCATACGGGCCTAGCTCTGATACCATGTTAGAAGTGTGTGAGCCACTCCACTCATTGCCAATTGGTTTTGAGTTGGAAGCCCACACACTTCTAACATGGTATCAGAGCTAGGCCCGTATGAGAGTGGAATGAGAAGTATGCCCAAAGGGCTGCCCGTCCACTCGTACAGAGGTCCACGTTGTAGTGGCTTAATTCCTCCGCCCTACACGTGGAGGGGGAGCATGTTGGAGAAACTATAAGATAGTCCCACATTGCTAACTCCTTAGCCTAGATCTTAATATATAAGGTGGTGAGCCACTCCGCTCATTGCCAATTGGTTTTGAGTTGGAAGCCCACACACTTCTAACAGTATGTGCGAAACCATTGAGTGAAAATTGTTGTTGTACTCAGTCATGAAGAACGCATTTTTAGTCATAATTTTGGTCCACGGTTGAGAACTTTGGCATGAGTGAGCCTCATTCCAGAATACACAGATCGGTCTTCACAAACTTCCCTTGTTCGGATTGCACGAAAGAGCTAAACTCCGCTAACAGTGTCATCTTTTCCGGCACAGGCAGCACGATTAAGAAACCTATTATCTTGCTTGGCTTTCTCCCTCATTCGTGCCCTAGAAATCAAGCGAATCCCTAACCTCACTCGACTCCTCTTCCAGAGTATCAGACATCCCTTCATGCCTTACAGGGGGAACCATGTCCCAACTCATTTTCTGGGCGGACGGCTTGCATTTGACTTTGAAAACAGATGGTGGAATCTCCCCCTAGCATTCACCGGCTGTGGATTGAAGCGACGTGGGCATGTTGAGTTAACGTGTAAGTTGACGTGTCTAGTTTGTTATTTGCATCACTCGGGATGTGGGGATTTGATTCCTCTGAAAGTATGGGAGAAATGACATCAACCAACACATGAATGTAACTGCATCAGATTAGAATTTCCTCGTTTTAGGGAACATAATTAGGATTTGGATTTCCAAAAGGTCATTAATGAATCACATGAATACAATTGAATTTTCAGGAAAGCAATTTCATTAACGCAAAGAGTCCACCTGCCTTGCGGGTTTGGTTGATGGTAGTCGTGGGAGCAGAAAAATAAGGATTTAACCAAAAACCAAAAAAAAATTAAAATTTCTCTCCTTTTTTCTTATCTGATTTCTTACCAAAATTATTGAACTTGAATATTCAGTGTAGATCATCAATGATTTTGTTGATGTTCTTAAAATCATTTACTAGTAAACTATGGTGAAAGAGGAATTTGTTTGATAGGAGAAAAATGAGTTCAAGTTGTAGAAGAAGTGAAGAACAGTAAATTGATAAAAACAAAAATTATGCCGGATTTAATCAAGGGAGAAGAGGAACAAGATTCATTAGAGGTGAAAACGCATAGGTGTCAATTTGTATAGAGAGAGGAACTCATGGGAAGGAGAAATTTAGTTTGTAGAAAGAAATTCCTTCGGAAAAAATATTTGTAGAAAGAATTTGGGACCTGTACTGTTTGATTTCACTTTTTTGTGATGATTTCATGGAGTATAAGTTTTGTTAAGTGTCTAACAATAAACAAAGACAAAAGACTGATTAATTTTCCCAAGCATGCAAATCCTTTACTGAGTTTTTACTACTAATTTGAGTTTTGTTTGTGTGAATCATTTTATGATCACGGTTAGAGGTGTAAAACGTCTACCCATTCTCGCCGACACGCAAGTCGCGTGCTTCACGTGCCATGTGCCGTGCTATGCTGTGCCAACGATTTAAACATGATGTGCCGTGCTGTGCTTTACTAGTCAAAAGCTAGGCACAACATAGCCCACGGCACAAAGACACGAATAAACGTGCCATCTTCATGCCGTCTTTGCACACGTGCTATAAACAATTTGAAATCACTTAATGTATACATTAAGGCAGACATTATCACAAGAATTTAATTAGACAACATATATATCATTTGAAATTATTTCAAGTAAAATTAACAAGTTTATTCAATAAAAAGAAATAGCCCATCAAATATAAAATTGGATTATTGTCATGTAAATTAATGTTCTAGTTAAATATAGGTGACGACATTATAACAACGATATTGAAATATATTTTCCAAATATTAAGGTATTATATGTGTTGTTATAAATAAGCCAACATAACATGTTAAAAACTAGCTAGAATAATGACTCTTTTGTGAAATATACAAAAAATGTGATGTATTATGCCTTGTTATATGGTGTATTTGTACATGTTATGACGTGCTCTCTTAACGTGCTGGGCTGGGCTGGGCCACGTGCTTATCCGTCTTCGCGTCTTTGTCTTTGTGCTCTTGTGCCAATTAGTCAAACCCAAAGACGTCCCATTTAACTAACGTCTTTGTCCGTCTTTGGCTAAATCACGTGTTGGGCTGGGTTGTGCTCAAATTTTAGCGTGTTGTGCTGGGCTGTGCTCGTGATGGCACAACCCAATTTACACCTCTAAATGGTAGTATATGCTTGGCAGCAAAAAAGCATGAAATGCAAAATATTTCACACACAAATGGCTCAAATATTAGAGCTATACAACTTAAAATTGGAAAACTAGACAGAAAATAAATTACCGAAATTACTGAAATTATTACAATTTACTGGGATTTGGCATGTTACAATCTGCACAGAATCAAGAACTAAAGAAAAACTACACCTTCAATTAGTACACTGGATCTTTTCTTAGACATAAGAACTGAAAGGGGAAACTTTCACATCAGATAGCAAGCTAGGTCATTCCCCAGCTATCATTGTGATTCGATTCCTAAATTAAGATTTCATAACTAACCGTAGATTAAGCATACATTCCAAAAAGAAAGAGTTTACATTAAGCACAGTAAACTTTATAAAAACTAGATTTTGCGATAGAGAGAGGAATGGAGGCTGCAGTGTGTTCTGTTTAGGTTTTAGAGTTTTAAGCGAACTGACGTTTTATATGAATCGTTTTTTGGGGACCAGCCTTTTTTTGGGGACCATTGTTTTATAAGGCCCCTACCCTACAATGTTAAGGGATGTCCTAAAAATCATGAGATTACCAATTTGCCCATTACCCTAATTAAAATTAACCCTAACCTAATAACTGCCTCTAACTTAATCTAAAACAAAACCTAAACCTAAACAAAAAACAAAAAACAGTTTCTCCTCAAAACTGTTCTCCCTCTTGTCTTCTCTTCTTCCCCATTTCAACATCGTTTTCATCGATATCGATTAATCGTCGATTCATAAAATTTCATCGTCGATTAGTCAATCGACTATAACAATGGTTCTTCGAAAGCAAACCAAAAGACTTCAAGGAGAAGGTCCTCGATTGGGACATCTAGCAAATCAGCCGAGTGATTTTCAGATTCATAAAGAAGTGAAACAACCAAGTGAAGCCATAATCCAGTATAATAGACGCTTGCCGAAGCCTGATTCTGCCATGGGACCAATTCGCAGGTATTTTGCAACAAACCCATTACTTTTAATTTGATTTTGATTCGTTTAATTGAATAGAAATCATCAAAATAGGGTTCAAATGTAAGTTACAGTACATAGTTCGGTTAGGTCGAGTTTCTAAAAAACCCAATTTTGTTAACCGAACTTCCTAAAAGGAAGAACACGAAGAACAGTTCGGTTCTCTAGGATTCAAAACTAGGTCACCGAACTGCCAGTTCGGTTAGATCGCAAAGAAGCCTAAAATTTTTTCTAACCGAACTAATTTTTTTTACAACAATTTGTTTTTTCACATGTAACCGAACTCCGCTATATTGCCTGCTAAATTGAGTTTTTATGTAACCGAACTGTGCTATTGTGTTCGGTTTGTTCGCATAAAAATCTAACCTTAGAAAGTAACCGAACTTTACCGGAAAAAAAATTTAACCGAACTCTTCTTGACAAACCGAACTCTTCAGTAGTTGCAAACATGTTGAGTTCGGTTTGTTCGCAAAATATTTTGACAAACCGAACTCTTCATTAACATTTACCAATGTTGAGTTCGGTTTGTTCTCAAAAAATCTTTTGTAACCGAACTATACTATGGTCCCCAAAATTAGAGTTGGCCTATTTTGTTTAAGCTAATATCTTTTGTTTTCTTGATTAGTGGAAGAGGCAAAAAATCAAACAAACCTTTACTGGAAGATCTTAGAACTCCCACCCCTTGAGGCAAAGTACATTGTGATGCCGGTCACCGTGGAACCAAAAATGCTAAGTATAGAGGTGGGTCATTACCGGATGTTGTCATCCAAGATGGTGTTGATAGAGATAATGTTGCCAACGTAATCCGACAAGTTAATGAAGAGATCGTGGAAGCGATGGGCAATGAAGAGATCGTGGAAGCGATGGGCAATGAAGAACAACATCAAGGTGGAGAAGGTGAACCAAATTAAAGAGGAGGAAATGAGGGTGCCAATGATGGTGAACCAGTGAAGGAGGAAGAAATGAGGGTGCCAATGATGGTGAACCATGTGAAGGAGGAGGAAATGAGGATGACAATGATGATGGTGAACCAAATGAGGGTGACAAAGATGAGGAAGATGGAGATAAGGATGATGCTGAATCAGAGGAGGAGTTGGATGAAGAGGAAGTCGAAGAGGAAGAGGCACAAGTAGAAATAGTGCAAAAGAAACCTAGAAAGACGCCTAAAAAGCCTTGTGCTAGATATTCTTACATTCCTGATGACAATTTGTGTTTGCCTCCAAAGAATCCAACTTATGGTACTCCAAGAGATGGAGGGGAGGTATTGATGGGCTACAAAAACTCATGGGCTGCCAAGATCTTTGCGACAAAGGTATGGTTCAATCTTAACCATCAAGATTTCTCAGTCATTTTGTTATATTTTGACATATATTGTTCTTTTCTATATATTAGTATATAAGATATGATGTTGCTTTTGTAGGATCATAATAATGTTGTTCGTGTTTTGAAACGTCAAAAGAACAAGATATGGAATATAGAAAATGAGTGTGATGAGGCCCGCTTGGCAGTATTTGACTGTGTACTATGGAATGGGATACAACAAACGCACCAAAAATTTGATGTTGTCACTGTTACTGCATTTGCCGAGAGGTCTTATCCAGAGACGGATACCTTTCATCTACCTTTTGGTGAGATGGCAATTACTCCGGATGATTGTTTTAGAATCACAGCCCTACCAATTACAGGAACAAGTGTTCGAGATGGCTACGATCCCTCGATGAGTTATGAACTTCTTGAAAAGCTAGTCGAAAGGCGTCTAGGATGGAGCGATAAAAAGGCACAATGTGAGTTTAGACGATCTAACAAAGAGCCTACGGAAGGTGATGAGTATAATGAGTTTGAGGCAGACCGCACGTACAAGAAGAAGTTGAAAAAGATCAAGCTCAAAACCTTGTTTGATGAGTTTTCCGGGACCAAAGAATTGGTTGCTCGAGGAAAGTTGGTGATGACAAAGGAGAAGATTAAGCACCATGTGACTGCTTATTTGTTATATCAACTAGGAACCATTTTCTTCCCTGACACTTCAGGTCACGTGGTAAATGCTCATTACCTCCAGCTATTGGACCCCCTGGATGAGGTGAACAACTACTGTTGGGGCATTGCGGTGCTTTCATTCGTTCAAGAGGAACTCAGAAAAGCTTCGAGGCTTAAGAGTCTATATTTTGGAGGCTTATACACCCTTGTTCAGGTACCCTGTTAAATTATCATTTGTGTGTTTCAATATATAAGTGAATGAATGTGTATTGTTACTAATCATATTGCGAATGTATTATTTGTTGCCTCTTCTTATAGGTTTGGGTGTACGACCACTTCCCTAAACTTCAATTGTCTCATGGTCACACTCCTTGGCCTTATGGGAAGCCTACAGCTGGTAAATATGAATTTTTGAACTCACAGAAAAAGAATAAGAAAAAAAAAAGGTGTTGGAGATGAGGGAGACATTGGATAAGTTAACAAGTGGAAGATGTGGTTTTCCATCCTTACACCATTCCATCGAGATGAAGACGAGGAGGATGTTGAGGTTATTGATTTCTCACCTGTTACGGCGTATAATGGACCGTTGTTTCATTCTGGAGGTTGTACAATGTATAATCCTCGAAGAGTATTAAGACAAGTTTCTTGTGTCCAAAGTGTCCCACAAGTGGAAAACTTCAACTTCAAGGTGAAGAAGCGAAACTAAGAACACCGAGATGAATTTCACCCCCAAATACGATCCCGCTCCATTTGTGGACCACTTTGGAAGAACTTTGGGGATTATCTTGTTCCAGTTGCGAGTTACAAGATTCGTTTGATGAGCCAAATGCCGCCGACGAGGGATATATGGAATGGTATGAACATTTTTTTCATCATCGTGTAATAAACACCGTCCAACAAGCCCGTCTTTGAGAAAACAAAAGCGAAGGCGGTGGAGAAAGAGTCTAAGAAAATTATGAAGCATACCCCTCGTGTGGTGATGAGGCCTTGATCTTGTGGAATTCGGCGGTAAGAAATTTACTCTTATTTTTGTTTTTCAAAATATTATGAAGTATTGAAAAATAATAGTTACTTATGTTTTTGATGAGAATAGGTGAAGGCAAGTGGTAAATTGTTGAAGAAAATGATGACAAAAATCCGGAGTGGAGAGCCGATGGATACTCGAGAACAAACAGACCTCTACAACCAAATAACTAATGTTTTTAATCCCAACCTTGTCGATACAAGCCAGGTTGATCCAAGCCATACCATGCCGTCGAAGAGGAGTCGCCGAGAAGGGGAAGGTTCAAGTCGGATGGTTGAACAACAAGGCAGTGGAGATGACACTCCTACTGACGAAGTACGACCTAAAGCTCCTAAACGCAAGAGTAGAAAAGTTTAGGTAGTGGTCGTGGTAGATGAGTGATTGCAACAATTATTACTTTGGTTTCTTATGTTTGGAAGACTTTTTAATTGCGGATTTGGTAGTTTGGTTCCTTATATTTGGAATACTTTTTATGGCGGATTTGGTAGTTTGTTTCCTTATGTTCGTGTGCTTCAAACATTTAGTGATGTGGATTAGTAAATAAATTTCCTAATTTGGTTTTTAATTTGTGTTCTAAGGGATTACTTTGGTTATTTGACGGTTAAGTGTTTCATTACATTCAAATTTTTAAGAAAAATTAGGTAGTTCGGTTAAGAGACTAAATCTCGAAACAACCGAACTCCCATGTTTTTCGCCCGACTGGTTCTCCAATTTCAAATCTAACCGAACTCAGATACCCAAAAAAAACAGAAGTTACAGAGCTGTATTCGGTTACCTGGTAATATTTTGCAGGTAACCGAACTACAATGTTTGGTTACCTGCAGAAAAGGCAATCCAACCGAACTCATACCAAGAAAATTTCAAAAGTTACAGTGTAATGTTCTTACCATCCGCTTTATTTTGCGGTGTAACCGAACTACAATGTTCGGTTTCTGCGAAAAAGGAAATCCAACCGAACTCATACCAAGAAAATTTCAAAAGTTACATGTAATGTTCGGTTACCCGGTTTTATTTTGCAGTAACTCGTTCTCGACAGTTCAAAAGTTCGGTTGGTTTGCTGATTTTGCAATCGAACCGAACTCACAACAGATAAATATTTCAAAAGTTACAGTATAATGTTCGGTTACCTGGTATTATTCTACAGATAACCGAACATTACACTATAACTTTTGAAATTTGGTGGCTTGCACTGTTCGGTTACCTACGATTTACAGAACCAACCGAACCGAAGAGTTCGGTAATCTCGATGCATTTGTTATGTAACCGAACTATATATTTTGAAATTTGAATGACACTAATTTCAAGCAACTAGCTATTTTTATAGCCGTTATACACCTCATGGTATAAATATGTGTCTCATAGTTAACATTTTGTCTCAAAATCTTCTAAAAATGGCATCCACTACTCCTAAATTTACTCTAGATGAAGATCTATCTCTTTGCAGAAACTACATACTATACTATCCAAAGAGGGGTGAAGAAAGAAGAATGAATGGTATTATGAGTCAAAGTTATTGGGGGAAAATTCATGAGAAATTCTGCTCCGACACAACAAACCCTCATAACCGTCATCATATAGCTTTGTTCATTCGATTCGACAAGATTAGAGCTAGAGTTGTGGAATTTATGGCTTTATTTCGTATTGTAAGGCGGTATCTACTTAGGGGTGAAGGATTCTCCGAAATCATTTTAACATCAAAAAACGAATGGCGAAGATGGAAGAGAAAGGATTTCAAATATGAATATCATTTCCGCCTCCTTAAAGACTTTTTCATAACGCGTTTCGGATATTAAATGTTATGCAGCTTTAGTTTTAGTTCGGCAATGTCCTCTAATTTTATTTCCTAACCGAACTTAAGTCTTGATGTCTCACTGTTCGGCGATGTCATGTAATTAAGTTCCAATATGAAAAAAAAAAAAAATTCCAAAAATAACAGTCTCCTCTCTTATTCTTATGAAAATGTTCTAAGCATAACCCAAAAATAAGACCTAATTCCAAGAAAAAAGAACTTTGATTCTTATGATGATGTTCAAAGCATACTTAGTTTAATTAATGGTACATTTAATCATCCGCAAGGGAAACTGCACCCTCGTGTATGATTTTTTCCGAATCATTCAAAGTATTCCACATCTCCATGTTATGCTCGTACATAATGCACCATCCCAACATTGTGTCGGGGTTAAATCCATGCCAATAAGAGTTTCCGCATATCGGAGGCAAATGGACAATCGTCTTCTAACCGGAGGCCTATAAAATGGTTGTTGTTAACAAGCGGAATCACCACTCTCCTACGTTTAAGTTGCTCGACACATATTTTTGTTTTCGGAGTGTATGTGAAACTAGAACCTTTTGAGAAATAGTGAACCACGTAATTGAATGCTTCGACGATTAAGTGCCCACATATCGGCATGCTCATCCAATGATCCCTTGTGATTGGATCCCCCCCGTGGAGACGCCTTTGATACCTAACAAACTGCACATTGAGACTAGCATCCCCATCGGACAACATTCTCTTGTAAAATTCCGGGTTGTCCTTTAGCTTCATCAACATCCTTTGCCGGACATAAGTGATTTGATTATCATTATACAGCCTTCGCACCTTCAAAGGAAAGGCCCTAGTTGTTGTACGACAACGTGGAATCTGAAATTACCATCCGAGGGACGTCATCGGTGGATATGACGTACTTTCTAATATATGGAGGTAGCTCTTCCAAGTACCTTCTATCAACACAAGTTGATGTATCATCAATTGGTCGACTTCTTTCTTGGATGCGGCATATTGGAGCCTTAAGCTTCACGTCTCGTTGAATTGGTTGGCTACGTTCCGATGGAGTAGGTGGGGTTGGTTGCGAGCGTAACATCGGTCCTTTTTTCTTCATATCCCGTTCACTTGTTTCGCCCTTTTCCACAATATTCCTAGACCTTTTCTTAGAATCTTCTTGATACTTCTCCGCGGTATGCTCATGCCCACTAGGGTCTCTAGTAATAGGGGTCATTTCACTTTTCCTCTTACCCAACACCTTTGCATATTCTCTTACTTGTTTTTTCGTTTCTTTGGTGATTGGCCTACCTTTGCCCTTGCCTTTTTTTGGTTCGTGCACATTCTCCGAAGTGTGTGGATAAACAATTGGCCGCATGTCATCCCAAAAGATTTGCTTTTCGAGTTTGTTCATGTTCCGGTACATCTCGATAACGATTCTTCCCATCTCATTGTCACCAAACTTTTCTCCGACATCGCCTTTTGGAGGAGGGACAAAACTTAATTGTTGCCAATATGGATCTATATCGCTTAGAGGGATTATGCCATGTTCATACTTAACTATCATATGGCGACAAGGGACTCCCATAGACTTCATCATGTTGCAAACACACACCTCGTCCGGCTTGGTTCCCCATATGTCAATCAAATTCACCTCTACCATTAAACTCTTAATGCAAGCACGTGAAACATTATAATGGAGTCCCTTGAACAACTGAAGGTACGCCATATTCTTGATGTTACCACCTTTGTCTACAATCTTTTTGTACTTCATGATGCGGCTTTTTTGAAACTTCTCTTTAATTCTATCAATCTCGCGGTTGAAGTAATTCTCCATTGCGTTAAACACAATCACAAAATTATCGACACATCCAAAAAGATTTTTCTTCAACCGGTGGTGTGCCGATTCTACCAAACTTGTCGCTTGATTCCCAAAGTGTTTATGGTGGTTGGTAAATGCATAAACGAAACGCTCTTTGTGCGGTTCCAACCATTGCTTAACCACATACGTTACAATATCCTCGGGATATTCGGGGCTAGACCAATGTTCGATAAATGCCGCAAGATTTAGATTATACTCTTCTTCGGTGAGAGACCAAGTCAATGACTCCCATTCACCAGAGAAAGCAACCCATTTAGCGTGATTTATACTGTATTGTATATTGAATTCCTCTTTTGCATCCGCTTGTTCATCTTCCGGTAGCTTACTAATCTCTTCAAATGCTTTCCTCTTTGGTGGACAAATTAGAGGCTTGCACCTATTCATCACATTACACCATATATGGAACGTACAAAGCATATTATGTGCTAATGGGAAGACTCTCTATTGCGTTCATTAATGCTACATCGTTGTCCGTCACTATAACCGCATGGATATCATCATCTCGGTATATGGCCTTCACTTGTTGTAGCGCCCAAGTTTAACTTGGTTCTTGCTCATCTTCTAGAAAACAAAAAGCAACGGTAAACGGTGACTTCGTCGAGGTACGACCAACAATGTTCAACAATGGCATCTCGTATTTGTTAGTCTTGTAAGTGCAATCTATTATAAGAACTCTTGATGGAAGGATTGAGCCAATTGAACACTCTTAGGATGCGCAATGAAGAGATGCGTTATTTCATCTTCCGGACCTACCTTCTTTTGAACCGCGTAGCCTTTCTCTTTAGCGCAAAAAAACAATTGTTGCATTACTTTTCTATCCTTCCATTCATTCCTTTTAATTGTCTCAATTGCGGTTTAAATGGTCGTCAAAGATGATACATTATCCTTGTTATCATCCTTTAGTAAGCGAAGCATGTTAAGTGGTGAAATTCTCATTCTCCTAAATTTATCTATTTTCTCCATTTCTTGAGGAATGAGCCTTGCGGCCATTGCATGTCTTTCAAGATTATCCGGACGAGGGTGGTTATGATGACCTACCACCTTATCCATAGATAGAACCCATCCATTCTTTTTTTTTGCACTTACTAAATACTAGCTTGAACGAACATTTAATTTTCTTTGAGCACGCTGTGTTCTTCCTCGTCGTCTTTCCTTTATACACATAACCCTTCTTCTTGTGACTAACATTGGGATCTCCACTTCTCTCACAAACCATTTCAAAACGAGTTTGGCTTTCTTTTACATTCAAAACTAATACGCACATGGCTTTCTTGGCATGGTCTCTAGCCCAATTCTTCGCATCAATAGTTTCATCAAAAACCAAATCATTGACATAGTGATTAGATGTATCTTCAAACAGCATGCCAACCAAAGAAGGTTGATTATCCATTGGTATAGGTTGACATTCAATCTACAAGAAATGGAACCACATTAATTGCAATCAGAAAAAAGTTCGGTTACATGATAATTTTATCGGGAAAAACGAACTCAAGTTCGGTTTGTCAAGCAATTTGACAACTAACCAAAGTTTACGTACATTAAATCAAAATTTTATTGTACGTAAGTTCGGTTAGGTAGTGGGTTGGTATGAAGTTTGCGAACTAACCGAACTCTTGGACCCTAAAGTTCGGTTAAATGGTAATTTTATCAGGATAACCGAACTCAGAGTTCGGTTTGTCAAGCAAGTTGACAACTAACCGAACTTTACGTATACTAAATCAAAATTTTATTGTACGTAAGTTCGGTTAGTTAGTGGGTTGGTATGAAGTTTATAACCAACCGAACTTATGGACCCTAAAGTTCGGTTATATGATAATTTTTTTTCTCGGAAAACCGAACTCGTAGTTCGGTTTGACAACCAAAGTTCACAACTAACCGAACTTTACGTACACACTGGAATCAAAATTTTATTTAGCTAAGTTCAGTTAGATTAAGGGTTGGTATGAAGTTTGCGAACCAACCGAACTTTATACACTAATGTGAAATATTATTTTACGTAAGTTCAGTTAGTTATTGGTTGCGAACTAACCAAACTCATAGACCCTAAAGTTCGGTTACATTTCGGCCAAACCGAACATAACACTGTAATCCTATTTATAGAGTTCGGTAACTACTCTGTTAACCGAACTTCTAAAACCTCCATTAATGAAGAGTTCGGTAACCTGCGTGTTTAGAAAAAGTAACCGAACTACACTTTCAGATGAGTTCGGTTACATGTTCTTCACACAAGGTAACCGAACTAGCCCAAATCTACTCTAAAAATTCACATTTTTTTGAATATTTGGACTAATTCAACCAACATTATCTAAGTTTAGAGCATAACTGGGTACCCAAATAGTCTTCCTCCGGTTGTGGTTGGTAAAATCCATCGTTTTCATCATCTTGATATTGGCTTTGGGGAAGAATACATTCACCATCTAAGAAATAATCCATATCCGGATCATTGTGAAGATTGACATATACTCTAGGAGAGGAAGGAGATGAAGATTCGGATGAGCTATCATCAATTGAATCATCACTTGAATAGTCTAGATTAGTGAACTCAAAAAAAAATTTATTTTCCATTTTTGTGTTCTTCATCTTCTCTAACTTTTCTCTCTCAATAATTCTACTTCTTTTTTAAAAAATCTAATTTTTTAATCTCAAATCTTTATTCAAAATCATTTCACTAATCACACTAACTAATATTAACACTAACTAATCATTAACCAAAAATAATCAGAGGGTAATTTAGGTATTATCATAAATATCTAGATAAGGGGTGACCTATAATTACTTCTAATATCTTACCAAAAATAAAACAATGGTCCCCCAAAAAAAAGGCTGGTCCCCAAAAAATGGTTCTTTTATATATTCATTTATCTGAATCCAAAACCCTAACATGATAAAGAGAACAGAGGCCCATAATCAGCCCACGGAAATGTCTTGCTGGATCTGGTTTTAGAAACCCATGTTCCAGTAAAAACTTGCCGCCATTAATCAAGATTTAACCACATTAAATGGAATTGCGTTTTCAGGAAAGCACTTTCATCATAGCAAACTAAACAAGCACACAAGACTTGACCTGTGGGAAAATATGACCTATGAGTTCACCTGCCTTGCATATATATGGCTACGAGAAAAATTGGTTCGAACCATAAGTTTCAAAACTTCCCATGAATCTTTAACAAGGTAATCTAGTACAACTTGTTGGGATATTCTTTATATAAAAACAGAGTTTTTTCGAGCGTTGTGGTTAATCGGAGTTTCTGGCTGATTCTGGCCCCACCATTTAAAATTTCGGCCAATCAAATTTGAGTAAAATCTTTTGGGCCCACAATATATTTTTCGGCCAATAACATTCAAGATTTTATCGTTACCAAAAACATTGAAATCTAATAAAATCATATACTATTCCCAAATATAAATAGAGAAAATCAATTAAAATTGGTAAAAGATTGAAACAAAATCAAATCAGGATATAAATAGTTCATCAAGATCTCATCACAAAATTAAATAAATCACAAAAATTCCAAAAAATAACCTCTAATGTCCGATTACATTTCTTATAACGAAAAAAATCTTCACTATAATTCCAAGCTACTCATAATATCAAATCCTAATTAAATTTTACAATTACAGTTCAACGAAACTAATAAACCCTTAATCAAAAAATTATATCAAAGATTAAAAAATGAAATACATAGGGTTGTAGATACTTACCCTACATCGGATGGTGATTCCTCAAGATTCCTCTTCCGCAAAAACATAGATTGACTATTAGTCCTGTCAAATAATCGAAATCATTAATAAAAATCTAAAGGTATTAGTTACGTAACTATTAGAACGTCTCAACGTGCATGGAATCGGGTAAAGCTGATGAGAACCAAAAAATCAAAACGTCAATAAAAAGTGCAATGAACAATATTGAATGAAATTTAACCATAATTTACTTAATATTTGAACATTCCTTAAGAAAAATAATATTCCTAAAAGTGCAAAGGATATTTTTGTGGAAGAAATATGCAAGAAATAAATGTAGTATTCCAAACATAGAACATGTCTAAAATTATAAAAATGGTACGGATTTAAATTACAAAAATTACATCAATTTTAAGATATTTTGATCGATATCATTTCCAAAAATTACATCAATTTTAAGATATTTTGATCGATATCATTTCCAAAAATAAAGACTATTTTGTATGTAATTTATAATCTTGGTTCCTCTATATAACACACTCGAGGAGAGGCTAAATTCCATTGTTTCGCCTCTGCTACTCTCTTCTTCTAATGGCTTTCTTTTCTGTTTTTTTATGGTTTTGTTGTTGATAAGGTATGTTACATATGTAGCTGCAAATATTTGTGCAAAGCTATTTCTAATTATTGTTGTGTCCTGAAGAAACTGGTAAAAAAATTTGTCCCTTTCAAATCTTAATATACTCTGTAAATGTTGATGCATCATATACTATTAGTATGATTATGATCTTAGTGTATCCTGTAAACATTCTCCTAATGGCTTTCTTTTACTTTTTTAGGGTTTTATTATTGGTAAGGTATGTAGCCGCAAATGTTTGTGCAAAGCGATTTCTAATTATTGTTGTGGCCTGAAGAAAGAAACTGGTAAAGTTTTTTGTCCCTTTCAAATCTTAATATACTCTGTAAATGTTGATGCATCATATACTATTAGTATGATTATGATCTTAGTGATCTTAGTTTATCCTGTAAACAGTACGTGCCCAACTCCAAAGTTCATTCTTAATATGTAGGCTTCTATATACGCATGGTGATTTACTTTACTCTCTCTTTTTCTCGCTATATAGTTAAACAACTATGTTGACAAATGATTTTTAACGTGATTTATGTAAATGGTGCTCATACAAAGGTAACTCCGGGCATTAAGCAGTGTTGTAAGCTCAATAAGTTACCGGGTTTTTTTGGCAGCCCGGGGAAGCTCTATTTTTTTACGTACTTTTTTTGCTTTAGCTGACCCATTTTCTACTTTTCTTTGTATGGGTATCTATTATTCTTTGCTCAGGGAATATCGGTGTATTTTTTGTTTGTATTCTTGATTTTCCCTACTGGAGTTTGTGGGTTTTGTCTCTCTATAAAAAGCATTCGAGGAAAGGCCGAACCACTGTTTGCACGTCGCTGTTTTCTTCTAGGGTTTTGCTCATTTTTTTCTTTTTATTGCGGTTTGGGTATTCTTTCTGATTTACTACTGTTTTTCGTTTTGCTGGTAATCTCAAAAATGTAATCGACTGTCCTTACAAATATTCTTTCAGTGGGGTTCCTAATAATTGTCGGCTTGAATAGTTGGTAGAGTCGTGCTATGACGAGGTCACCCTCGTGATAGCTCCGGTAAAGGCTCACCTTATAGCCATTGGATATCACATCTTAGATATGCACTCATCCCTACACAAAAAAAAAAAGAAGATAATAAAATTATTTTTATTATATTTTTCCCTTTTATATATGTTTATTTAATTTTATTTGTACGGTAGTCCCTCTAATAAGTCGGTGAACAGAAAATTTTATTTTCACCTTTTCTTGTCGCCTAAAAACCTAGGACCTGAGTCGTGGGTGTTTTTTTTCTTTTTTTTTTCTGGTCTTACCGACAAGGAAGAAGACTTCCTCAATTCCGATCGTAATTAATTTGAAGTGATTGATCATGTGCAATAATTTTTCAATGGAGTTTGCTTGAGTTTTTATTTGAAGAACGGCATCTTTTCATGTAACTCCAGCGGCGTGATCATTTTTAATGCAATAGAAGTCAAATAAATATCGAGTCTTTTAGTGCGAAGGAATCTTAAGTTAATAACTCACCCGTCAAACATGAAGTTATACTCTTCATTTTTGGTACTTCATATTCCGTATCACACTGTTGACTGTTCCAACAAATACACCAATCATCTCTCCCTTTCCCTATGGCTTTATCATATTAATCAATCTCTATTCAAAAAAATGGAGATTTGATGATCTTACTATTAAGAATTGGTAAAGCTTAATGAGAATCTTGAGATTAATAAGATGATCTTACTTCTCGTTGGTCAAAGAAAACAACTGTGTCTATTTGGAGGGACTAAATAACAAATAAAATTAAAATATGAAAATATGAAAATATTCTTAGAAAAAAATTATTGTCTAGGGATGAGTGATATCTAGATGTAATATCCAATGACTATAAGGTGAGCCCTTACAGAAGCTATCATAAGGGTGACCTCGTTACAGCACGACTCTAGTTGGTATCTCTTTGTATCTTCCAATTCTTTGGATATGATTATATGAACATGTTCAAGAACCAAATATTTAGCATCTCTTATGTGGACAAAAACACATTGACTGCTGGATTTGAGTAGTAAATCATATATTTCGGGTATTCCTTGGATTTTTTTTTAAGTATTGTAAACTATAAGTTGTACAAGTTTATGTGATAAGTAATTCTATACGAGTAGGAATGGCTATGACCTACAATTGAAACATAGGAGAGTGATTATTATACTCATCATAACAAAAAAATATTGGCTTATATTTTTTTTTTTGATCGGAAAAGAGATTTTATTAAGAGAAGAAGAATATACAAGATACTACCAGTGGTAGCAAAATAAAACAAAAAAAAAATCAAGCAAAAACAATGTTCCAGTTATGTACTCAGTAAAGGAGTGATTCAGATGAGCTTTACTACCCGAGCAAGCAGCCCAAGTTAAGACCATCGATTTTGCATCTCGAGCACAATTGTTCATCTGTTTTGAAGCAATACTTCTCCTCGAAGATGCGACAATTCCTTTCTCTCCACAAGACCGAAGTAACTGCCGCCGGTATTAGCCTCCAGATTTTCCTTCCATTACCTGATAAAGTGTTGTTATCCCATGTCTTTGCCAAATTTAGCATAGTTTCCGGGAAAACCCATGCCCAGTTGTCATTAGGAGTAATAGATGATGATAGGTGTAGAATACACCTAATTTACTATCTAGTAGTTTATGCTTTCTTTGCTATTTTTCTTGTAAATTATGTATTTTACGCTTGTTTTGAGTTTTATAGCTACTTTGGAGTCGCACGGAGGAAAAGAAGAAGAAATCACCCTATTTGAGCCAAAAGGGCAAAATTGTCATTTCACGGGCGAACACTATCTGGAGCCCAGTCATTGTTAAGGGGCACCTCTGTTTTGGAGAATTATTAAAGACAGCCTAGCTGTGGTTAAGGGGAGGCCAATAGGCTAGCCCTTATCAGAGTAACCAATTATTATGGAGCACCGACTTGGGGTGTATTTTAAGCGATGGGGTGTACCATCCACACGACCTTCACCCTAAAATCGAGAGATCATATCTCTCGTTTATTCCGAATCAAGGAAAAAAAAAGCAAACCTAGGGTTTGGATCGTATTTGGGTTTCGAGAAGATGGTGATTATGTTGTTTGGAAAGAATCGATGGTGTTGAATTCAAAGGAAGACTCAAGTGATTTTGTATTTCAAATTCGATGTTGAATCGAAGAAAGATGAACAACAACTACTCGAGTAATTGGTAGAAGGGATATGAAGCCGAGACGCAGAGTTAGAGATCGAGGGATTCGATGAAACAGAGTCAAAGGTCTGTGGTCATGATACAAAGAAGAAGTTAGGGTTCGATCTCGGTGAGGAATGGGCGAGATTCGAGATAAAGAGATGAAGATGAATCGGAGATGAGGATTGAATCGGATGAAATGGGTCTCGATGGTGGTAGTCTCGATGTGAAGCTCGGGGAGATAGGGTTTTGTGAATCGAGAAGAATGAAGATCGGAAAGGGGTTACGATGAGTTTTGGAGCCGTTGTTTGTTGAACTCGAGAGGGTGGAAGCCTCGATGCTACATTGGTGCCGAATCAAGCCATCCTCAAGTAGCAATTGGGTATGAGCCGAAGCTTGAAATGGTTGATACTAGATGAATGTTAGGATTGTACAGAAATGGAGCTAAGAACGGCCGGAATTTGGCCCGGGTAGTCCTCAGAATTAAACGTGAACTCGGCGGATTTTTATTCCGGCGAGTCAACTCCTAAGCCGACGGTTCAACTCGATTCGGCCCAAGACTCCGCAAATTAAGACGAATTAGACAGCTGATTCGGCTGATTCAGCCTTTTCCCTTGACTCACTGACTAACGGTTTGACTGACGGTCTGACTTTTTGACCGTTAGTCCTAACGGAGGACTGACGGAATATTCCGTCGAATATTCCACCGACGGAGAAATTTTCGGTGGCCGATGACGACTATTCCGCCGATTTCCGGCCACAATCCCAGTTTTCCGGCGAGCTAAAAATTCCAGAATTTTCTATGGACTTCTCTCATGGGTGTGAAGACTTGGGCTTGGAATTGGATGGAGAATTGGACTCAAATTTGGAAAGAGAAGGTGGAAGAGTTGAGAAAAGCTTGGAATTGGAAATTGAATTGCTAAAGGAAAAGGATTCTATTCCTTGGAAGATTTGGAGAATATTGAAGCCTATAAATAGAGAAGTTTTCTACAACTTCTACACACCTCTCTACACACACAACACTTGTGTTTTTGCTTGCTTTTCTAAGATTCTTCTTTTTAACTATTTGTGTGAACTTGAAAATTCTTCTTTTAATAATTATTATTATTGGTGTGAATTTCAAAAGCATGAGTAGCTAATTTTCTTATTGATTGAGGATGAATTCCTAGTTCTTAACATATGATTTAAGTTTTTGTTTTCAATTCTATCTTGAAGTTTTTCACATAATTATCGTTTGTTTTTACTAATAGGAATGATCTTAAAGACATTCATGATTGATTGATAGATTGTTTGGAGTGCACGCTAAATTGATTTGTTAATTTGATCTAAAGCTAGTGAAAGTTAGGAGATAAGTAATCGTTTCTTGACTCTTTACATAAGTAGCAAACACGAGACCTTGCGGAGGAATTCCGTGGAGCAATTGTGTGTAGAAACAACGTTAGCAAGTAGACCTTGATCTAAGAGTCTAACTACTAATATTAACCTAATAAGTTCATAAATCTTAATGCGTTTATTTAAATTACATCTAGAGTGAGCTACTACTAGGTGGTTTGGTAAATAGAATCCGGTAGTCGAGAACTTCCGTGTCCCGTGATACAAGGGATTTAGGGGTTTAGCACTGAGCTAGTCTTTACCTACGGTTGGTGATAATTTGTGACTAATAACAAGTAGAATAGAACATAACTTGATTCATTGTTTCGTAACGAAGAAGGATTCCTTGGTCTTGTCTCCCTTATTGTTTTCAACTTTCGATTTTAATTGCTTTGTTTATTTTCTTTTGCTTTTTACACCCCCCTTTCGTGACAACTTTTACAACTAAGATCTCTTGCTCCTCGTGGGAACGAACTTGACTTCCATTATATTATTTTTAATTGAGTGGAAACATTAATTAATTTGATTGCACCTACGACACGCATCAGATGACCAGACCTTCTGAGCAATTTTGCAGTGAATGAGAATGTGATCTTGAGTTTCCTTACTATTACCACAAAGACTGCAGCAACTATATATATCCTTCCCTTTATATTGCAGCATATCTTGCGAATTAAGCTTCCCATGGACTGCACACCAGACTAAGAAATTAATCTTCGGAGGAACCTCATTAACCCAAATGAACTGGTGAGGGAAGTTATCCATTCCATCTTCACAAATCATCTTAGCATATAAAGATTTCACTGAAAAAATTCCAGTCGGATGAAGATTCCATCTTCTAACATC
The DNA here is from genome assembly GCA_023531295.1 of Papaver armeniacum. Classification (NCBI taxonomy): domain Eukaryota; kingdom Viridiplantae; phylum Streptophyta; class Magnoliopsida; order Ranunculales; family Papaveraceae; genus Papaver; species Papaver armeniacum. The sequence goes on along the minus strand of JAJJWW010006562.1, from coordinate 47,566 downwards.
TGGTAATGCCTCCAAAATTGGAGGTGTTGATCCAATATAAACCATCAAGGCCGCGAAAGAATCAACTTCAGCAGATGAGAAATTTCTTTTAAATTCAAATTTCCATGATCTCGTTGTTGTTATGTGCTCAGAAAGACTTGCATCCTTTAATCTATCTAGTTTGTACAAATCCTTGAATAGGTGCATTAAGCATGAGTCACCCTTCCACCTGTCATGCCAAAAAGAGATTTTTGAGCCTGAGTGTATCTTAAGAGTGGAGTTTGACGTAACTAAAGCACCGGCTTCTGCAATATTTCTCCAACATGAAACACCATGTGGAGTATTGACATCTTCTGGAGTCCACACAGAAAAGTTGCTGCCATATTTTTCTTCAATTAGTTTGTACCACAGATGAGATTTTTCAAGACCAAATCTCCAACACCATTTAGCCAATAATGCTTGATTCATAAGTCTTAAATTAAGAATACCAATACCTCCTCTTTCTTTGCTTGCCATCACCAACTTCCGGTTTACCAAATGAGATGTTTTTCTTTGTAATTGTGCTCCCAAAGGAAATTCCTCATTTTCTTCTCCGAATGTTAATTATAGAAATTGGAGCTTTGAATAATGAAAAATAATACATCGGAAGTGAGCTGAGGATATGCTTTAGAAGTGCCACTTTACCTCCTTTTGAAAGAGTGCATTTGTTCCAAAATGATAATCTTGCATCAACCCTCTCCCTTAACCGGATTCCAAATAGTCTTACTATTAGGCTTGGCCCCTAAAGGCATACCTAAGTACAAGAATGGCGGTTTATCCGTCTTGCAGCCAAAAACAAGACCATTCATTTAAATCTGCACATCACCAATTGCTATTAGCCTTGTTTTTGCGGTATTCACCTTCAACCCCGCAATAAACTCAAAACATTGAAGGATAGAGAATAAACTTGTGAGCTCCTCCTTGCAGCTATCCACAAAAAGAATAGTATCATCAGCATAATGTAGATGGTTCACCACTAAACCTCCTTGTACAAATGAGAAGCCATTAAAGAAGCCAAGATTAGCATGACTCTATCCAAATATCTTGAGAAGCCTTCCATAGCAATATTGAAGAGTAATGGGGACAAAGGACAGCCTTGCCTTACTCCTCTAGAACTACCAAAGAAGCCAAAAGCAGAGCCATTAATCAACACAGAAAGAGGCAGTAGAGTAACAGAATTTAATCCATTTGCACCATTTAACACTAAACCCCATCTTCTTCATAACTGTCTCCAAATATTTCCAGTTAACCCTGTCAAAAGCCTTTTCAAGATCAATCTTACAAATAACCCCTGACTTACCAGATTTTAATCTTGAATCAACAAGCTCATTGGCGATTAGTGTACCATCAAAAATTTGTCTCCCCCTCAATATAGGCACATTGAACTGGAGAGATGAGTTTTGGCATTACCAATTTCAACCTTGTAGCCAACACTTTAGCCACAATCTTGTAGGTGCTTGTCAGTAAGCAGATTGGCCTACAGTCTTTAATAGACTCAACATGGTCTTTTTTTGGTACCAAAGCAATAAAAGTTGAATTATGTTTCACATCAATACTGCCTGAATCAAAAAATTCTTGAATTGTTCCCATGATGTCAGATTTCAGAAAATTCCAACATTTAGAGAAAAACATAATTGGATAACCATCCGGACCTGGTACCTTGTCTTGTCCCAACTCTCTAATGGCTTGTAAAACTTCCTCCTCAAAGGAAGCTTCCGCATCAAGAATATCCGATTCCATTGCATTAATGTTATCAAAAATAATATCCTCTAATTCGAAGTCCGATAATTTCTTCCTCCATAAACATGTTCTTGTAGTACTCTACAATATGTTGTTGAAGTTTGAATCTATCATCCTCCAGCCTTGCCATCTACATATAGTCGCTTGACTCTATTATGTCTCCTTCTTGCAAGCTTGCTCGCTCATAAAAAAATGAGTATTTTTGTCCCCTTCTTGAAGCCACTTTGTGTTAGACTTTATTTTCCAAGATACTTCCTCCAAGTGTGTCACCTTTTCAAATTCAGGTGTGTGCATCTGCTTCTCCTCCATTTGAGCTTCAGATAACATATCTTCTTCAGCCAGAGTATCAAAAGCTTGTATCTCAGCAAGAATATGCTTTAACTTTGTAGTGGTATGCCCAAAAGTTTCTCTATTCCACTCCTTAAGTTTCTCTTTAAGAGCCTTCAGCTTGCACCATAGAATTGTGCTTGGACTACCTGCAAAACAAAAAGACAACCACCACTCCTCTAACAAGTTAATGAATCCATTCTCCATGAACCACATAATTTCAAATCTAAAAGGGCTAGGTCCCCAGGAAGGATCATAAATGTCTAGGAGGATAGGAATATGATCTGAGGTTGGTCTTGCTTTGGCTAGTTGAGAGACAAAAGGATAATGAGTTTCAAAGGAAGGAGAAATAAGGAATCTATCTAGTCTAGACATGATAGGAGTTGTCTGACCATTAGACCAAGTGAATCTAGCACCTTTGAGAGGGAGGTCTATGAGATCATGTTGAGTGATGAACTTGTTAAAGTCTTCCATACTCTTAGTGATCTTAGTGCAGCCTTTCTTCTCAGCACATTTGGTTATAGTGTTGAAGTCACCCCCTAAACACCATGGTAGATTCCACAGTCTACAAATGTTGTCCAGCTCAATCCAAAAATCTTTCCTCTCATGTGGCTTATTAGGTCCATAAACATTTGTAAGGACCCAATCAAAACCATCAACTATACTAGAGCAGAGAATGGAAAGAGTATAATCACCCACCAGCGAATCTTTAACGTCTACAAGGTCCTTATTCCAAAGGATTATCATTCCACCAGAACTACCATAAGATTGCTGAAATGTCCACCCAAAATCAGTACTGCCACAGATTTGCATAATGTCATAATCAGAGCAATGCATCATTTTAGTTTCCTGTAGAAGTATAATTGGAGCTTTTAACAATTGGATCATCTTCTTAACAATGAGCCTTCTGTTTGGCTTATAGTTTTGGTCTTCACAAAGAGAAATATGAATGCGGTGGCTTGAGTAACTACGAAAGTAACTCAAGTATCTAGGTTTCGTATGCTTCTCGGTAATCCGTTTTCTAGAAATTTGTTTCATGAGTGGTGCGATTCATGAGTAGTGCGATCCATGCGAAAGATATCGCTTAGCACCGAAGAATAATAAACAGAAAATACTAAACATACTAGGAATTCTCAAAAGGGAATTCCATTGAGTATTTAATTGTAACAAATGGTGTTGTGGAAGCTATATAGTTGTAGTTCCAAAGATCAACTCTAACGTTCCCACACAACTCCATCAATATACGGTTTCCTACTTTTACACTACTTACTAATCGGCAATTCTATGACTCAAGCTTATAAAGATGATCCGCCATATGCCTGGTAATCTGCATACGGATTCATGTCAAGGAATAAGAACTGGAACATTTTCGAGCAACGGAAGAAAGTTCTTTTTTTTTTCCCTGCAAGGAATAAGAATATTCCTCGAGCATAAGACACATTGGAAGGAATGGGTTGTCAAACTTTTGGTTTGAATATGATCGGTTGGGTTTTTAATAATATCTCCTTCTTTGTTAAAACGTAGGGTATTTGATAATAATGATTATGAAGATTACCGAACTATTTTTCCTTTGTGCCGCTATTGTGGCACTTATATACTACCCTCTCCAAACTGAAAGTCGAATCCTCGGAAATTTCTGCTTATTTAATTTTTTTCAACGTCAAAATGAAAACCACGAGTACTTGTATTTAAACGACAATGAAATAACAGAGAAAAATGGTGCCAACTCAATAATAACTGATACGTGGTTCACACAATTGCATAATCAAAGACAAAGCCACTACTTCTCGTACAACAAAATGAGTTCTTACAATTGCATCATCAGAGTCTGAGACGAAGTCACTGCTTTTCCACAAACACGACGAGTTCTTACTTATCCTCATTTGCACTAATTGTTAGGCTACAAATCACATGATGTGCATTGGAACTAAACCATCTAGCTAGCTGCACGCAAGCTCATACTGGACGGAGGGAAAGACAATTAATTTGGGGGACGAAAAGAGGCTGAACAAGATTTTCTATATTATTATGATGTATCGCTATATTGGTGATTTTCCCGATGAAGAAGTAAAGATATACAATTAGTAAGGTCAGGCGGAACCAGCCAAATTTATCACTTTATCTCGATATTAAATAGTCAATAAAATAATGATTATCAAATTATATACAATAATCATTTAATAAACCAGAATACCAGTGTTACGGTGAGGAGGGCTAACCGGAAAAAAATAAAACACCGCTGATTGCGTAGTGCGTTGTACATCCATTTTTTGTCAGATCAGTATTTTTGAGGCATATATATTGTTTTAATGGTTGCATAAACAAATTAGTGGATGCATGAACCAAAATACGACTGTATGAACTATTATGTATTTTTGTTTTTCTTTATGGAATGATATTTTTAAGTATGTACCACCTCTGTTTCATAAAAAGAGATACTCCCACAGTTTCATTTTTGCCTAAAAATGGGTTAAATTGAAAAAGTGAAAACATCACTTTTCTAGAACGGAGTGAAAGTATCACTTTTCCTGAAACAGAATATGAAAGTATCACTTTTCCTGAAATGGAAAATTGATCTACGCACAAACCAAAATATGGTTGCGTAATGTGTTATGCATCCTTTGTGGTAGTTTGCATAATGACTATGCATTCAGTTTTCGAGAATTGTGCCTAAAATGAAAGTATCACTTTTTTTGGAATGGAGGGAGTCCATTGTTTTATTAGTTGCAACGGAAAATTAGTTGATGCGTGAACCAAAATATGGCTACATAAAGTATTGTTTATCCTTTGTGGTGGTTTGTATAATAGATATACATTTATTTTCTAAAATGATAAATACCTCCGAATTTTTCGTAAAACTCTAAATTTGATATTGTTATTTGTACTCACTGCATAGATTTTTTTTAAAACCTTTCCAACGAAATAAAATTTAAAATTCCATGAAACGAATTTTTAGATGTGTTATATTAAAGTTTGGTTACCAATTATACCCTTAAAAATAGGATACATAATTTTAAGAAGAAATTAGGTCGCATCTTCACAGTCCAAGGACCATTAGATCACCCCAGAATGAAAACGGTGACGGGGAATCACACCATTCAAGCTTTTCTCGACAGATTTAGAAAAGGAACCTAAAGTGTTCAGGGTTGGGCTAGGAGGGTCGTATAAATGTAGAATTCGTATATATAAATTAGAGAGTTATTAATTTATACTTATATAGCACGGGACATATAGAAAGTTATAAGATTTTAATTTATAAATTTAGCATATCGTCTGATTCAAGACCGACAAAAACTATTATTTTGTTGTGGTTTTCGAATTGTTCTACAGGGTTCTACTGTATAATAATCGGATGTAATACAAAAAAAGTAAAAGTATATAAAAGAACGAAATCTTGAATTACTAAAAGTTTAGGAACATCAAATTTTGAAGAAAAACTCAGAGCAGCTTAACTTTTATCCTATTTATGAAGCTAAATAAGTACTCCTATATGCTATATATGCTCAGAAGATGTGGCACTACAAGGTAATGCTCTAATTATTTTTATTATTTGATCGGGTTTTTATTATTTTTTCACTGTATATTAGTTTTAAAGTCATGAACTTACTGAGTTTTTGCTCCTACTGAGTTTTTGCTCCATCCGTTTCAAAATAATAGACTGATTTTATGTGAACTTCTTAATTTTTTATTATATTTTCAAATTAGATATATGTTTTAGTAAATTAATTTTAAATCTTGATTCAATATGTCATAACCGAAAAACAGACCCGTGCATCGCACGGGTGCAAAACTAGTATATTTAAAAACATAGTTTTGTAATTTTATATATCACAATTAGAGAAATAGTGTGGTGGTATATTTATATATATCTATAATAGGTATATATGTATATATCTATAATATTTGTTAAAATCCCAGGAGAGCGGGGGCCTTGGGAGGTCTGGCGATCCGAAACTTATTTTTTGTTTGTTTTTAACTCTTGATTTCCAAAACGGTTTTCAACTTAATATTCCTAATTAATTCTATTAATTTTTTGTAATTATAATGTTGCCGTTTTATGACTGTTATGGAGGATTTTCAGTGCGCACTTATTGCAAAATTTATTTTCATTAAAACCGTATTGATGTTTTTTGAGTTATATAAGAAAAGTTTCTGGAGAAGATGAAGATACAATTTTTCATCTATTTCGAGTTCTGAGCAAGTGTTAGAGAGAGTATTTGTTAGTTCGATTTCTCATAGTGCAGAGAAATCGAATAAGAAAGTTATCAGCTGTTTTATCCCATAAGGTTTTCGACAAAGAAATGAATGCTAGCACAATCAAGAGGCAGAGTCGCGAAACACCTTAAAGATAGTGACCTAGTCAAGTTTGAGATGATCGTTTAAATTTTGTGTTTGAGATTTACTTTTGTGTGAATTTTCGTATTGTTTCCAACAATTTTAAGGTGATCGTTTCTGCTATGGAAAATTAAAGAAAGCGCGTCGATGATACCTACAAGCCATTCAAGTTTGAAGGGCTTCATTTCAGAAGATGGAAGCAAAAGATGTTCTTTTATCTCAAACTCATGAAGCTGCATATGATTGTGTCGACTGTTCATCCTGGAACCCTGGAACCTGCTGCTGATAAGACAAGTACCCCTGCTGCTGATGGACGAAAAAAATCTGAGGAAGTATGATTATTTTGATTGTAAACCTGTTTGTAATCCTTTTGATCCTAGTGTGAAATTGTTTAAGAATACTGGAGAAAGTATTAGATAATCTGAATATGCTAGTATAATTGGCAGTTTGCGTTATGCAACTGATTGCACTAGACCAGACATTGCATATATATGCAGTGGGAGTTTTGTGCAGGTTTACCAGTAATCCTAGTTTGGAACACAGGGATGCTATTGAGAGGGTTATCGGTATTCGAAAAGAACCAAAAACCTAGGATTACACTATCGTAGGTATCCCGCAATCCTTGCCAGGATTTAGCGATGCTAATTGGATCACTCTTTGAGATGATTCCAAGGCCACCGGGATATGTTTTCACTATTGTTGGGGCGCCGTATCTTGGAGATCAAAGAAATGTACAATAATATCCCAATATACGATGGAGGCTGAATTGATGGCACTAGCGACAGCTATTGAAGAGGCAGGATGGCTGAAAAGTCTGTTGACGAGACATTCATGTATGGGAAAAACCGATACCATCCAATTTGATCCACTGCGATAGTACCGTGGCTATCGTAGTAGTAAATAATTGTTATAATAATAATAAGAATCGACGTATACGTCGAAAGCACAACACAGTTAGAGCATTTCTCACAACTGGTGTTGTTAGAGTAGATCATGTAAGGTCTGAAGGAACTGTAGATGATACTTTGACGAAAGGATTAGCTAGACAAAAGGTATGGAATGTCTCTAAAAGTATGGGACTTCTGCCCGTGATAAGTTGAGTCATTTGTAATGGATACCAAACCTAGAAATAGGTTCAAAGGGACTAGACGAAGATACAAATAATATGATAGAGTCAAGCATTCCCATAGCATGATATCCTGAAGTGGGAAATAGGTTGAGTGTTTAAACTCTTAATGATGTCTATAGCACTTAAGTTAGAGTGGGATACACAAGAGTATTCTTGATAGACTAACCTATACTGATGTGAAGGTGTGGCCGCCTTCTATGAGACTTGGGCATTTCTCTAGATCGTTCGTTTAGAAAAGGATAAGCACATGGCCTTAATGTGCAAACTTAAGGACATTACTCTAGATATAGTTGTGTGTGTTAAATAATCTAATATTAGTTAGACTTCAAGATGCGAGTCACTCTAGTCACCTGGTACTTAGAAATTTTAACACTATGTGGAGGTTCAAGTCGAAAGGCACCTTTGCTTATGCACAACTATATAGCACTTGATCAATGTTTTAAAAATATAAGTGGGGGATTGTTGGGATATGTATTTAAAAACATAATTTTGTAATTTTATATCACAATTAGAGAAATAGTGTGGTGGTATAATTTTGGGCTCGCAGGCTATAGACTTGGGTTCAAGTCTCACCCCATTCATTTGAATAGGTATATTTATATATCTATAATATTTATTAACATCCGGGAGAGCGGGGCCTTGGGGTCTTGGGAGGTCTGCTGATCCAGAAACTTATTTTTTGTTGTTTTTAACTCTTGATTTCCAAAACGGTTTTCAACTTAATATTCCTAATTAATTCTATTAATTTTTGGTAATTATAATGTTGCCGTTTTATGACTGTTATGGAGGATTTTCTGTGCGCACTTATTGCGAAATTTATTTTTATTAAAACCGTACTGATGTTTTTTGAGTTATATAAGAAAAGTTTCTAGAGAAGATGAATATACAGTTTTTCATCTATTTCGAGTTCTGAGCAAGTGTTAGAGAGAGTATTTGTTAGTTTGATTTCTCATAGTGCAGAGAAATCGAATAAGAGAGTTATCGCTTGTTTTATCCCATAGGGTTTTCGATAAAGAATTGACTGCTAGCACAATCAAGAGGCAGAGTCGCGAAACACCTTAAAGATAGCGACCTAGTCCGCGACTCAGCTGTTTGAGATTTACTTTTGTGTGAATTTTTGTATTGTTTCCAACAATTTTAAGGTGATCGTTTCTGCTATGGAGAATGAAAGAAAGCGTGTTGATGATACCAACAAGCCATTCAAGTTTGAAGGGATGCATTTCAGAAGATGGAAGCAAAGATGTTCTTTTATCTCAAACTCATGAAGTCAATATGATTGTGTCGAATCGCTCATCCCGGAACCCCTGAACATGTTGTTGCGATCTTTGATCTTTGCTATTTAGCTATTGATCCACCTCCCACCTGGCCAGTGCCAAAGAAGTTTCTCAAACTCCTGAGGAGAAACAAAAGCCATTGAAAAATGGATCGATGATGACTTTGATTGCAAAAAATATATTCCCAATGCTTTGTCTGACGATTTATATGAATATTACTCTACATTTGATACTCATAAAGATGTGTGGGATGCTTTAAAGAAAAAATATGACATTGAAGAAGTCGGATCGAAGAAATATGTTGTAAGCCGCTACATAAAATATCAAATGGTGGATCATAGATCAGTTGTTGCACAGGCTCATGAACTTCAGAAAATCACCTATGAAATTCTAACCGAAGGTATGAAAATTGATGAACAATTTCAAGTTGCTGTAATGATTGACAAGTTACCACCTAACTGGAAAGATTTTCGTAATTCTTTGCGTCACAAGTCTAAAGAATTTTCTCTTGAAAGTTTGATTGTTAAGCTTAGGGTTGAGGAAGAAGCTCGGAAAAAAAGACAAGAAGGAAGAGATTTTATCATTGTTTCTAACAATAAGACTCATCCCAATTTGAAACCTAAGAAGAAGGATATGAAACCTAACCCGAACCATAAGAAAGGAGGAATGCCTAATCAAAAGAAGAAGAAGATATTTTCTATTAAATCTAGAAATAGTGGGGGTAATAGTGGGGGTTCAATACCTAGTACTTTACCTAGTGCTTAAGAACCTAGATTAAAAGAACCTAGAAATGAAGAAACTAGGATCACTGAAGTTGAACCTAGACGCAGTAAAAGAGCTAGGACTGAGACAAAAGATAAAAATCCCGATTTTGAATATACGCTTTTTCATCTATTTCGAGTTACGAGCAAGTGTTAGAGAGAGTATTTGTTAGTTCGATTTCTCATAGTGAAGAGAAATCCAATAAGAGAGTTATCAGCTGTTTTATCCCATAGGGTTTTCGACAAAGAATTGACTGCTTGCACAATCAAGAGGCAGAGTCGTGAAACACCTTCAAGATAGCGACCTAGTCCGCGACTCATCCGTTTGAGATATACTTTTGTGTGAATTTTTTGTATTATTTCCAACAATTTTAATGTGATCTTTTCTGCTACGGAGAATGAAAGAAAGCGCGTCGATGATACCAACAAGCCATTGAATGGCTTCATTTCAGAAGATGGAATCAAAAGATGTTCTTTTATCTCAAACTCATGAAGCTGCATATGATTGTGTCGACTGTTCATCCTGGAACCCTGGAACCTGCTGCTGCTGCTGATCCACCTCCTACCGGCGGCGCCAAAGAAGTTTCTCAAACTCCTGAGGAGAAACAGAAACTATTGACAAATGGATCGATGATGACTTTGATTGTAAAAACTATATTCTCAATGCTTTGTCTAGCGATTTATATGAATATCACTCCAAATTTTATACTGCTAAAGATGTGTGGGATGCTTTACAGCAAAAATATGACACTGAAGAAGCCGGATCGAAGAAATATGTTGTAAGCCGCTACATGAAATATCAAATGGTGGATCATAGATCAGTTGTTGCACAGGCTCATGAACTTCATAAAATTGCCCATGAAATTCTGACCGAAGGTATGAAAATTGATGAACAATTTCAAGGTTCTGTAATGATTGAAAAGTTACCACCTAACTGGAAAGATTTTCGTAATTCTTTGCGTCACAAGTCTAAAGAATTTTCTCTTGAAAGTTTGATTGTTAAGCTCAGGGTTGAGGAAGAAGCTCGGAAACATGACAAGAAGGAAGATATTATCATTGTTTGTAACAATAAGACTCATCCTAATTTGAAACCTAATAAGAAGGATATGAAACCTAACCCAAACTAGAAGAAAGGAGGAAGGCCTAATCAAAACAAGAACCAACACCCATCAAGAAATGGACAGAATTCCAATTCTGAGTTTCTTTGTTATACCTGTAATAAACCGAACCACATGGCTAGGAATTGCAGGCTTAACAAGGAAAAGAATAACGCACAAGCCAATGTTATGGATGGTATTATAATAGCCATGGCCTCAGATCCTGAGTTCTACATGGTTGGTGGTTCTGATGGGTGGTGGATAGACAGTGGTGCTTCGCGTCATTGTTGTTTTGATAGGTCCTAATTTAAGACTTATGTTGAAACCAAGGATAAGAAAGTGTTGTTGGGAGACTCCCAAAGCACTGTGGTGAAAGGTTCTGGTACGTTAGAATTGAAGTTTACCTCTGGGAAGACACTCATGCTGAAAGATGTCCTTCACACTCCAGAAATGAGAAAGAATCTTGTTTCCGGCTATCTTCTCAACAAGGCTGGGATGTATCAAACTATTGGGTCTGATGTTTACACTATAACTAAGAATAAGTTGTTTGTAGGAAAGGGTTATGCTACTTATGGAATGTTTAAGCTTAATGTTGATTCTATGAATAAAATTGATTCTTCTGCTTATATGGTTTGCAATTTTAATATTTGGCATGGTAGACTTTGTCATGTGGGTAAAAAGCTAGTGAATAATATGAGCAAGTAAGGTGTCCTCCCTGAATTTTTTGAAAATGAATTTGAAAAATGTGAATACTGTAGTCAAGCAATAATAACTAAGACCTCACATAAATCTGTCGTAAAAGAATCCAAACCTCTAGATTCAATACATTCTGATTTGTGTGAATATGAAGGTATCCTAACTAGAAATGGCAAGAGATATATTATGATCTTCATTGATGATTGTTTTAATTATAGATATGTTAATTTGTTGAGCCATAAGAATGAAGTTATTGAAAAGTTTAAAATCTTTATTGCTGAAATTGAAAATCAATTTGGTAGAAAAATTAAGAGATTTCGTAGTGATAGAGGCACTGAATATGATTCTGGTCATTTTACTGAAATTTATCAATCTAATGGCATTATACATGAAAAAGCTTCTCCATATAATCCTCAAATGAACGGAAAAGCTAAAAGAAAGAACCGTACTCTTACTGAATTGACTGTTGCTTGTTTGTTAGTTACGTGCTTTACTTCTCATTGGTGGGGTAAATGTTTGTTACTTTTTGCCATGTTTTGAACCGCATTCCTAATAATAAAACCATGATATCTCCTTATGAACTTTGGAGAAATAGAAAACCTAATGTCTCTTATTTTAGAGTTTGGGGTTGTTTAGCTTTTGTTAGGAAACCTGATCATAAAAGACATAAGTTAGAAAGTAGAGCTTATGAATGTGTTTTTATTGGTTATGCTCAAAACAGTAAAGCTTATAGGTTCTTTGATATTAATAATATGGTTATTATTGAATCTATTGATGTTGATTTCTTTGAAGAGAAATTTCCTTTTAAATCTAGAAATAGTGGGGTTCAATACCTAGTGCTGATTCTGAACCTAGATTAGAAGAACCTAGAAGTGAAGAAACTAGGATCACTGAAGTTGAACCTAGACGTAGTAAAAGAGTTAGGACTGAGACAAAAGATAAAAATCCCGATTTTGATTACGCTATAGAGGAAGAACCTTCTAATTTACAAGAGGCGTTTAGTTCCAGAGAGTCTAGTTTAAGCAAGAAGTCAGATAATGAATGGGATTCTCATATGTCTAATGGAACTTGGAGTATAATATATTTACCTCCTGGTAGTAAGCCTATAGGTTGTAAATGAGTTTTGAAAAGGAAACTCAAACCTGATGGAACAATAGATAAGTATAAGGCTAGACTGGTTGCTAAAGGATTTAGGCAACAAGAGAACATATAATTTTTTGATACTTATTCTCCTGTTACTAGATTGACATCTATACGTGTTTTGATTGTTGTAGCTGCTACTCATAATCTTGTTATTCACCAAATGGATGTTAAAACTGCTTTTTTGAATGGTGAACTACAAGAGGAAATTTACATGGAACAACCTGAAGGTTTTTTAATTTCTGGACAAGAAGAGAAAGTATGTAAGCTAGAGAAGTCTCTTTATGGTTTGAAACAAGCTCCTAAACAATGGCATGAGAAATTTGATAACTTAATGATTTCAAATAATTTCAGAATAAATGAAGGTGACAAATACATCTATTATAAATCTGAGAATGATATGTGCGTGGCTGTTTGCTTGTATGTGGATGATTTGCTGATTTTTGGTTCCAATTTATCTGTTGTCAATGAAACTAAAAGCATGCTTAGTTCGAATTTTGACATGAAAGATTTGGGTGAAGCTAGTGTATCTTGGGAATCAAAATAACTAGAACTAATAGTGTGAAATTGTTTAAGAATACTGGAGAAAGTATTAGACTATCTGAATATGCTAGTATAATTGGCAGTTTGCGTTATGCAACAGATTGTACTAGACCAGACATTGCATATGCAGTGGGAGTTTTGTGCGAGTTTACCAAGAATCCTAGTTTGGAACACCTGGGATGCTATTGATAGGGTTATGCGGTATCTTAAAAGAACCACAAACCTAGGATTACACTATCAGAGGTATCTCGCAGTCCTTGAAGGATTTAGCGATGCTAATTGGAACACTCTTTCGAGATAATTCCAAGGCCACCAGTGGATATGTTTTCACTATTGCTGGGGCGTTGTATCTTGGAGATCAAAGAAACAAAAATTATAGCCTAATCTACGATGGAGGCTGAATTGATGGCACTAGCAGCAGCTAGTGAAGTGGCAGGATGGCTGAAAAGTTTGTTGTCAGACATTCCTGTATGGTAAAAATCGATACCAGCCACTTTGATCCACTGCGATAGTACCGCGGCTATCAGAGTAGTAGATAATTGTTATAATAACAATAAGAATCGACAGATACGTCGAAAGCATGACACAGTTAGATAATTTATCACAACCGGTGTTATTAGAGTAGATCATGTAAGGTCTGAAGGAAATATAGTTGATACTTTGACGAAAGGATTAGCTAGAGAAAAGATATGGAATATCTCTAAAAGTATGGGACTTCTTCCCGTGAGAAGTTGAGTCATTTGTAATGGATACCCAACCTAGAAATAGGTTCAAAGGGACTAGACTAAGTTACAAATGATATGATAGAATCATGCATTCCAATAGCATGATATCCTGAAGTGGGAAACAGGTTGAGTGTTTATTTTCTTAATGATGTCTATAGCTCTTAAGTTAGAGTGGGATACACAGGAGTATTCTTGATAGACTCACCTATACGGATGTGAAGGTGTGGCCGCCTTCTATGAGAACTTGGGCATTTCACTAGGTCATTCGTTAATAAAGGGATAAGCACATAGCCTTAATTTGCAAACTTAAGGACATTACTCTAGATATAGTTGTGTGTGTTAAACAATCTAATATTAGTTAGAGTTCAAGACGCGAGTCACTCTAGTCACCTGGTACTTAGAAAGTTTAACACTATGTAGAGATTCAAGTCGAAAGGCACCTTTGCTTATGCACAATTATATAGCACTTGCTAAATGTTTTTAAAATATAAGTGGGGGATTGTTGGGATATATATTTAAAAACATAGTTTTGTAAATTTATATCACAATTAGTGAAATAGTGTGATGGTATAATTTTGGGCTCCCACACTACAGACTTGGGTTCCATTCTCACCCCATGCATTTGAATAAGTATATTTATATATCTATAATATTTATTAAAATCCGGGAGGGCGGGGCTTTGGGGCCTTGGGAGGTCTGCTGAACCAGAAACTTATTTTTTGCTGTTTTTAACTCTTGATTTCCAAAACGGTTTTCAACTTAATATTCCTAATTAATTCTATTAATTTTTGGTAATTATAATGTCGCAGTTTTATGCCTGTTATGGAGGATTTTAAGTGCGCACTTATTGCGAAATTTATTTTCATTAAAACCGTACTGATGTTTTTTGAGTTATATTAGAAAAGTTTAAGAGAAGATGAAGATACTGATTTTTCATCTATTTCGAGTTCTCCCAGCAAGTGTTAGAGAGAGTATTTGTTAGTTCGATTTCTCATAGTGCAGAGAAATCGAATAAGAGAGTTATCAGTTGTTTTATCCCATAGGGTTTTCGACAAAGAATTGACTGCTAGCACAATCAAGAGGCAGAGTCGCGAAACACCTTAAAGATAGCGACCTAGTCCGCGACTCAGCTGTTTGAGATTTACTTTTGTGTTAATTTTTGTATTGTTTCCAACACAACTGTACAAGCCTTGTAAACAAAATTCAGAGCCAATTTGTCTTCGTTATTTCCGTATACTTCATTCGAGTGCAAAATCATAGAATAAGGCTTAGTGTGTAATCGACTTATTAAGATTTTAGCATAGAGTTCTCTCACAGAATGCACTGGATCAACCAGAATTACTACTTGGTCTCAACCTGATCACTTATCTAAGTTTGAATATATGTGAAGCCTTGGCCATGGCATCACCCGGAATATGAATCCTATGATAGAAACCTAATTAGGATTTCAATTTCCTAGAAAGCCATCTATTAACCAAGAACATGAATGAGATTTCGTTTTCATGAAAGTAGTTTCATATTCGTAGGTCAAACAAGCTCTCAAGATCAGTGGGTTAATTGGACCTTCGACTCTACCTGCCTTCCGGTTTGGTTAATGCATATTCTCGATGAATGGTAGTAGATGTTTAACAGCAAACGGCATAAAATGTCAAAGCTTTTCACGTACAAATGGCTCAAGTATTTGAGCTTAGAGGTGTCAAACAGGCCGGCCTGGCCTGCATTTGCTCAGCCCGGCCTGGCTTGTGGACAGTGCAGGTTAGCGACAATTAAACAGGCCAGGCAGGCCTGGCAAGAAGCTATATACGAGCCCGGCCACAGGCTGAGCCAGCCTGCTTTGAATCACCGGGCCGAGGCTAGTAGGGCTAACCTTTGTTATTTCTTTTTAAAGTTTTAAAAAATTGGGATCCAAGGGACTCGAACTCGAGACCAACATCTCTGAATGCTTCTAGTGTAAACCATTTGGTCGTCACTGCCTTGGTGTCCAAAGTGTCTATGTTTATTATTAGGTAAAGTAATCATTAATGAGATAAAATTAATACAAAAATATTCCACTTTTTTTTTTTTTTTTGGTCTCAACTTTTATTTTATTTTATACTAGTATCTATTTTAGGTAATGAAAAAAAAATCCAACACATAACTAACGTCTAATACTAAAATTAAGCAACACCCATTTAGCTATAATTAAAGAAAATAAATCAATGCATGCTTACTATAATAAGATTTTCTTTTATTGCTTGGTTTAAATAAAGGGAACATTATCTATATACCCCTACTATGAGACTCCTTGCAAAAATACCCTTATGAACTTTACAAATACCCCTAAGCCTAATACATTACTAAAATACCCTCTTTTGTATAGCATATATACAAAACCACCACCACTACCGCTATTCAAAAAAAAAAAAAATCTCTACTGCCCACACCACTGTCCACCGCCAACCACCACCACCAACCACCACCACCAACCACCACCGACGAAGACCACCACCACCAACCAACACCACCGACGACCACCACCACCAACCACCACCACCGACGAAGACCACCTTCGCCAACCACCACCACCGACGACGACCACCACCACCGACGACGACCACCACCAACCACCACCACCGACGACCACCACCGCCAACCACCACCACCGTCCACCACCGCCAACCACCGCCGCCGCTAACCAACACCACCATCACTACTACCACCATCACCGCGCCAACAACAACCCACCCACCGCCGTTAACCACCATCGCTTCCAACCACCACCACCATGTGGAGTCAACTTGCTGAAGTTGTGTCCATATCAGAGGTAACTAGCTCAAGTTGTCTTCAAAAGTAAAGGCAACTAGCACAAAGTTATCTTCAAAAGTGAAAGCAACTAGCCCAAGTTGTCTCCACATATGGAGGCAACTAGCCCAAGTTGTCTTCATATATGGAGGCAACTAGCACAAGTTGTCTCTAAAAAATAAAAATCGTACACAAATAAGTGAACCTAGTGTGAGTCGAACACACATCTTCTGACATATAGTCAGTTGTGCTACCATTGCACCACAGGTTCGCCACACCATCAGTGCTCAATCAACAATTCAAACCACCAGACAAACACCATATCCTTCATCTCTGCTACTGCAAACTCTACCTGCAACAGCTTCATGACCACAACCGTCTATATATGCACACTTGCAACATGAGTCAATATCTCAGTCACTTCCATGCCCCTACTCAAACACCATCGAAGAACACACAAGCAAGAATAACTTCTTGTTCTACTTTCACTTCTCACGGATACATATTGAGTTCATGCTCAACTTCCTAAGCATTCATCTATCCTCTTGACTTTAAAGCATGAGCATCAAAGAAAGACAACCATCATCAAGAATCAACACAACCACCGTGTTACCATTGCACCACAAATTCGTCACAACTACTCTAAGATAATTCAGATGAATGAATGGACCCAAAAACATAACCAAGTTGCCTCTGAAATGGAATCAACTAGCTCAAGTTGCCTTCAATCTGGAATCAACTAGTCCAAGTTTCCTCCAAAAGTGAAAGCAACTTTCTCAAGTTGTCTCCCAAAAAAGGAAGCAACTAGCTCAGGTTGTCTCCAATAGTGGAAGCAACTTGGTCAAGTTGTCCTAAGGTAAACTTCTTTTACCTGGTTTGCATCCACATTTATCTAACATATTTTGAAAGAAGATGCAAGGAAAGTACTCTACAACAAAGTTAAATCACACCCATAGCAGCAGAATAATCCCTCCACTTTACTGCAAAGTTAAAAACACAAAGATGTAAGCAAAATGATTTGAAGTTCAAGCAGAAAAGGCAATCAAAGACATGTGTACAATAAAGTATAAGAAAATGAATATAAAAAGGTATCAGGAGTTTAAGACTAAACCATTTGAAATTGGAAAACATACTTTTCGTAACAGGGTACAAAAAGACAAATTAACACTACGAAATAATGAATACCATAACCCATTCAATAACGTGAACATGTAACATATCAGTATACACATTAAATCTCATATATGATAGTAAAAAATGTACCTAATCCACTGCCATTGAGGAAGTTGAATGCATGACCATGGAACGAGTAAGTCCTCTTGCACACACACATCATTGGCTACAATAACATCATCTCCTACATCAGTAATTAATCAAGAAGCCAACCGTTCGTATAATCAGACAATTCAGCTCAAACTTCTAACAACAGAACCTGCAACAAGCTGCTTGCATATTACCATTCAATTACCACCTGAACCACACACCAATACTGCATCTGCAATATCAATTCAAGACTAATTTCAGTATCATCATCTCTTGTAACACACCACCACCTCCCACTGCAGCAACATCAATCACCAATTCAACACCATCTGAGACTAAAGTACCACCATTTTCCTTTATTGCACAGCAACCTAACATTCATCTAACTTCAACTCTGGCATCAATATTGCCTTGAATTATGTCGAAACTTACAGGAAAACCCACAACCATTACTAGTTACACATACTCACTTATATAGACTGAGAAATCTGTGTAATGAATGTTGCAGAACAACACCACTTCAGAATCTGGTTTTTTCAACATTATTGAAAATAAATTCAGAAGATTAGCAAGATGGAAACTAAATAAAAACAAATTTCAATCCAAAATAGAGATCTACCGGTTGGATTCCATCTAACTGAATCTTTGAAACGATTCTCATCGATCTCAATATCGAAACGAATTGGAATTAAAGCTTCAGAAGTTGGGCTATATACAAAAACAAACCACTAATTCCATTAATCTCCGAACTCATACAGTAGTAAACTTTGACACATGAAATTGAGAAGGAGAACCTACATTCGGGAATTGGGAAGGAGAACCCTAAATTCTTTGATTAAAGTTTTTCAATTTTTTTTTGTATTGTCGAACTCAGATTAATAAGAATCATATTCAAATCGAGTAGTTGTTAAGCTTCAATAAATTAAAATTTTGAGTATTTAGTTCGAAATTACCAGAAAATCAAACCTAAATTCAGATCTCTCGATCTCCTGAAACTAAATCTGATATATTGAAAATTAGTGACAAACTGAGAAAAAGAAGAAGATGATGTTGATGTTGATATTGAACTTTGATGACGATTATCAAACCTGGTTTTTGAATCTGAAGGTTGGTGCTTGTTACGGCGGCGGGGAAACGATGTTGAATGTGGTGGTGGTGATGGGTGAAAGTGGATGAGAGAAAAGTAGATCGAGAGAAATTTCTACTGATTGTGGTGGTGGTGATGGGTTTGGGTGTGGTGCTATAGGTGGTGGTTTAGGTAGTGACAAAGCTGATAATGGCAGCGATGAAGATGGTGGTGGCGGAGACGAGATGGTGCTGGTGGTGAAACGATGAAGATGTGTCGGTTAGTTCAATTGATTCTTCTCTGAGTGAGAAATAAAGAGAAGCCTGGATATAAGATATAAAGGTTAAAAACGGGATTATGAGAATTATTTTGTTGAACATAATTTCAGTTTTGCCATTAGGGGTATTTGTAAAGACTAATAAGGGTATTTGTGCATGACCCATGGATACTAGGGGCATAAATAACATTCCCACTTAAATAAATTACTGACATAAATATAATTTTATTCGACATTATTGAAACAACTATACAAGAATATATTTTTGGAAAATCTAATATTAAAGTTCATATTAAAGCTCAAACATGTCCTAATTAGTTTGTAAAGATCTTATGCGTTTCCATTTTTATATTTATGTATCATAAATGAAAATCCCTAACAAATAACTAAGTTTAATGTGATAGATTCCTTTTCAAAAAGAAAAAAACTAATGTGATAGATAGGCGTATAACATGTTGTGGTTCAGTAGTGGGTTTCCCATTCAAAGATTTATGCGCATGAGTTCGAATCACCTCACCAACAGAGATGTTTTTGGACGAACAAACTATATAGTTATTATATTTCCTACTATACAGGCTCACACAGGCCCAGGCCAAAGCAGGCCTGGCCGTAGCAGGCTAAAAGTCCGAAAACTTGATCCCAGCCTGGGCCTGTTTAAAGCCTGGGCCTGGCCTGGTCTACTTAGTGACGGGACGGGCCAGGCTTGGGCCGGCCTGGCCTTTTTGACACCTCTATTTGAGCTATACATCTTAATATCGCAACTCGCAACATAGTCAACAAATAACTGTAATCGGACATTCATGTCATCCTTCTCAAAAAAATAATTCCATCTAGAATTCTAGATTAAGCCTTGTTGCCCCAGTAAACAAAATGTTGCTTGGATTTCGCATGCTACAATTTTCATAGAATCAAGAATAAGATAACCTACACCTTGAATTAGTACACTGGACCATAATTTAACAAATTACACAGGTTAAAATCGCTCCATAGTTGGACTTGGAAAAAAATAACTGTGTAAATTTGACATTCTGGTCATCCTTCCTAAAAGAAATAATTCCATCTAAATCAAGCATACATTCAGAAAGATTAAAAAAAAAAAAAAATTAAAATTAAGAAAAATGTTCATGAAATTTGGCATGCTAAATTTTGCACAGAAATAAGAATGAGTTTTCATTATGCACGTTAAACCTCATACAAACTAGAAACATTTTTTTAAACAGTATTGGTAGATCCAATCTCACATTAACATGATACATCAGACATATATGGTTAATTTCTTTGAAATACTTATAAGTGCACCTCTTTGAACATCTCGATGAGTTCATCAATACATAAAGAACCTCTCGGACGTTCTCTCCATTAGATCTACATATATGGAGAAAAAAAATTATTTTGAGAGGAGAAATCATAGTGCCAATCCACATGGAGGATAGATGTTTTGTGGAATATATAAGAGTTCCCATATAAAATCAACCTTTTATTTAGCGACGGAACCAGGAATTTATGTCTGGGTGGGCTAAATTTTTTTTTTTTACGAATACTCAATAATTTTCTGACTCCACTGTAATAATGACAAATGCGGCAAAAACATACACGAAGTAAGCAAGAAGCAAATCGTTGCCTATCTCTAGGCATATACAATAATTTGGGGTACGACTCTCATCTCATCGTAGGAGAAATAGAAACACACACTAGCGATGTCATTGTAGTACAATCATAAAATCATTAGGTGATAATTTCAGTGACCCGAATTCGTAACTCGTTACTCGTTAGCACAATATTTTATACCTATTAAACAAAAATAAAATAGGAGACACCGGAAAATATGGAGTTAAAAATTGAGAAATGATAGCAGTTGTAATTACAAATTTTTCGATTGTAAGATCTTTCGTAACATTCGATATTTCTTATGCAACAAAAACTAAAAAATACAAGCATTTTTAAGTTTTTAATCATATTAAATAGTTAACAAGTAATCAAATTTGGTAAATAACGAAAAATTACATATATTTTAAATGAAAACAACCTTATAAGTTCATTTTTGTAACGAAAAAATACTCCTTAGTCTTTGGACGGCTAAGATTATCTAACTACATAATATCATAACATAAGATTCTATGAACAGAAGCATCAAAATGTTTCAAAATGGTAGTTGGGCTAAGTTAATACATGGGCTAATTTAAATTCATGCCTAGGCTATTTTATACAAAAACTGGAAACTACACGGGACAATTGAGTTCTTGCAAGTTTTTTTTGGGTGGGGGGGTAAGTTTTGAGATGGAGAGAAAAGTGGAGATTGCGGTGTGCTGTTTAGCTAGGGAGAGAGACTCTAGTAGGCAAGCTGACAATTTATATTTCCATTTTTCTGAATCCAAAACCCTAACAGATAAAAAAGAGCGCAGGGCCCATAATCAGCCCACGGGTCTGTCTTGGTGGATCTGTTTTAGAGACCCAGGTTCATGGAACAACTTGTGGCCGTGTTCATGATATACTCAAAGAATGACTTCCTCCAATGGCAATTTTGGCGTGGTGAGGTTTCCGTAAATCATAAAAGTAAAAGACGTAACTGAACATGAGTGTCTTCATTTTGAACCTTGATAGATGAAATGAAGCCTAGATGCAGTCATGTGGACAAAGTTAACTCTTTGTATCAATCCAATCTTGCACTGGCAACGCTGCTGAAAACAGTTGAAAATCAAGGAATGCAACTTTGCTTCGCCAGCAATTGTAAGCAAACCGCATTGACTCAAATTTGGTCTACACCAATTTACTAATATATGATATATCAGAGACAACACGCACAACAAAGAAGTTAGAATTGCAGAAACATGCCTAAGCAAAATTTAATCACAGTTCTAACTCATGATGGAAATCAACGTCTAAATGGAAATCAATCACTAACCCTCCATAGACGACTTTGTTAAGTTTTATTCAAATGACCTAACTAGTTCTTCAGACTTCTTCTTGCTCTGTAACTGAATATGTTAATTAAGCAAAGAACTACCGCTCTGGAGATTTTTGAAGTAGAAGAACTTGTTCTTAGAAAAGAACTTGGGAAACAATACAAGCTACCTTGTGTCTTTTCTGCAAGCAATCTCGTGATTGAAGCGAATACAATCATTCAAGAAGATAAGGGAACATATGTATCATTTTGGTCAATATGCAGAAACTGTTTCTTGTCATCCATATGAGTGAAAACTTCATGATATGGACTGCCTACTTGATGATAAGGAAAGTTTCAGTCTTGTTGATATAAATATGAAATAAAACATATGATTCATTCGTAATGTTCAGTAAGAAAAGATATTTTATCTCAAAATCAGTTGGATGAGAGCCACAAGACAAATTAAGTCTGTATGAGTTACAGGACAAGATAACTAACTATACAAGAGCTCACATTAATTCCCTAAAAGCTTCCAAAAATGCTATGCAGAGAGATTTATTCTTTGGAGAGAAGGAGCTTATTGACATATCAAACGCATCACATAAAGCTATCCCAGCTCTTGGATAAAGATCAAGATTCATAGTTCAAAGAGGCTAGAAAAATGAAAGATGGATCAAATGCTTTCATTTGACAAAATGTGGATCTAAAGTTACAGGTCAACATGTGTAATCCAAATCCTAATCCACCTCTCCTATTCTCATAATTGTTAGAAGATATGGAGTATATATGCCGTTATGATATAAGATATGGAGTATATATGCATATATTTTGTTTCTCTTTTGTACGTATATTACGCATTCATTAGTTTGTATTTGTAGTTATCTTCTTTCTGTTTTTAGCTCTTGAATCTTGTATAAGATGCTGTTGTAACTCCTTTGTTATTCAATCAAGTGAGAAAACCATTTTCCTCAATATATTGTTGTCATGACAAACTTTGATGGCATCAGAGCCAGACAACATCTAAACCATTTCCGCTGCAAACAGAAAGATTATTATCCTGTCCCTGAAATCTTAAAGTATCAAAAATCAAGTTGTCTCTTCACTCAGATCAGTTAATCATGTCTCGAGAAGATTATTCACCCATTACTGTCAAGTTTGATGGAACCAATTACAATCACTGGTCATATCTCATGAGAAGCTTTCTCAAAGGAAAAGTATGTGGAAGTATATTGATGGCACGAGAAAGGCTCCCTACCGGCAAAGGGGTTCAGGCGTCGAGGACAAGGACGTGAAAGATTCATCAACACAAGATCCCAAAGAAATCTGGGAAGTCAACAATCATAGGATCCTGACATGGATCGGGAATACAGTGATCACATCCATAAGCATGCGGCTTGTCAATTTTGAAGTAGCCAAAGAAGCATGGGACTTCCTCTATAAAAGGTATACTCAAATCAACTTTGCACAAAGATACAAACTTGAGCAGGATATTCGTTCTTTAAAACAATAATCGACTGGACCATCTCTGATTTTCATTCTGAGATGTCAATCGTATGGAATCAACTAGAACTTATGGAACCAAAGTGGACTATTGATACATAAATATGAAAAAAATATAGAGAGGAGTCTAGACTAAATCCAAATACTAATGGCATTGAGAGATGAGTTTAAAACCCATAGAGCATCAATTCTTCATCGATCTCCTCTTCAACTAGAGAAACGCACTTTCAACTTATCACCGAAGAAACTCGTAAGAGAGTCAAACTAGATATTCCACTTGTCCTTGCAGGTACCAGACGACCAAGTTACAACTCTCGGTTCAACGATCGAAAGGGGTTCTCGTGATTTATCTCAAGTTCAATGCCATAACTGTAAGAACTTTGGTCATCTTGCAAGGACTCCTGCCGTTTCACCAAGTACATCATCTGCAAATTCTTCTCAGGCCTCAACATCTCAAACTGCACCTCTTGGCACACCTCAATGTAACTTCTGCAAATCCTTTGGACATGTAGTTGGAAATTTCACATCTCCATTATCTAGAAACATGAGAGAAAGAAAAAGATTAAATGGTAATGTTCCTGCACATTTATCTGCAGCTCCCGCTAATTTGTCTTATAGTCTAGATAAACCACAAGATGCAGCTGGACAATCTATATCACCCAACCTAAACGAAATCCAGGAGCTGCTCAAACAAGCTTTGTCTATTGGTAATAACTCCACAGTGCTGCCGCTTTCGGTTCAACAGTACATATTCAACCGAATGGTTTCTTGACTCGGGTGCCTCAAATCATATGACTTTTAACTCAATGTTGTTTGAGAGAATGTGTCCCATTATTACGCCTAAAATTCATACTGCAGATGGTACAGAAATAAGTGCTACTCATATTGGCCAGATTAAACTTTCGGACAAAGTACATATACAAGATGTGCTCCTTGTGCCTCAGATTAAAATGAATCTCATATCTATTGGTCAATTATGTAACCAAGGTTTTATAATTCACTTTACTTCTTCTGGTTGTTTTATACAGGATCCTATGACAAAGATGCTTGTTGGGATAGGCCGTAGAGTTGGTCGGTTATATCTTTTGAGTCTCTAGTTATTCCTCGGCAATCCAAGAACAAACTTGTTGCTTTCTTACATTTCTACCTTACCTTCCACGGTATCTCCTTTTTATATCTTGGCATTCTAAGTTAGGACATGTCTCTTTCTCTCGACTTTCTTATATGATTAATAAAGGGTTGTTAGGAAATATACCTGTTGACAAAGAACCTCATTGCATTGCCTGTAAGATGGGCAAACAACCTGCACTTCCTTTTAATAAAAGTATTACCTTCTCTAATGCACCTTTCGATCTTATACATTCTGATATTTGGGGTAAGGCACCTTTTGCAACTAAAGGAGGGGCTTTGTATTATGTTATTTTCATTAATGATCATACTCGATATACATGGATCTATCTTTTCAACAACGAAGTCGAGTTTCTAAAAATCTACACACAGATTTCTCTAGAATGATCAAAACACAATTTGGAAAAACTATCAAAACTTTTCGTGCGATCAAGGTGGTGAGTACATATCCAATCCCTTCAAGGATTTCCTAAAATCCAGGAACTCTTCTTCAATTATCTTGTACGGGGAACTCCGAAAACAAAGCAAAGTGTTCTTTGAAAGAAAACACTGACATATTATTGAAACAAATAGAACACAACTCCTTTCTTATTCTGTTCCCTCAAAATTTTGGGGTGAATCCGTTCTCACTGCCGTTTACACTATCAATCGCATTCCAACTGTGGTTATAGGAGGTATATCACTGTTTATGGGTAAAAATCGTTTCTGCCGATTTCGGTAAATTCGGTAGGTGAGTGAGAAACCGGTTCAAACCCTAAACAAATGTGCTGCGTGAGCACTTTATAGATTCGAGATATCAATGTACATAAGTCCGGCCTAAACCAAGAAATGGTCGTTCCAGACTTGCTTCGGTCACAAAGTGGAGGAGAAGAGTTGATTTGGGGAGGGAAGCAAAGAAAGGTGTTGAGACCAGAATAGTTCTGGGAGAGTAGTATCTCGACTTGTATCAGAAAGTAAAAGCTTGGGAAGCTTGCAAGAGATGAAAGCTTTTTGGGAGAGCTTGCAAAGTTGCCTTTCTGAGAGTGTAGTATTTTTCTCCCGACCGAGACTTGTTGTATGGTGGAAATAGGTAAGACCTATTTATACAAGTCGAGTTTGAAACGTACCCTAGTCTCATGAAGGAAGAGAGTAAAGGGTGAAATAATGAGAGGAGGTGGTAACCGCATGGTATTAATGGGTGAAAACGTTTTCACCATTATTTCCTCATTTATTTGACCGCTTTATTCCTTTTCACGCTTTCTTAATATGAGCGTAGTGTACGCTGCAAGTCAGGACCGCCAAACCAAAACCCCGGAAAGCATCCCCCGATTTGTGTTGATGTCTCGAGTGTTGGTTGCATCTTGAGTGCAAGTGGTCTTCTTAGGGGCGCATGTGGCATGTGCCAATGACGTGTGTGGAATGCCTTGGTGGTAGGTTGCACGGTTTGCAAGTTAGGCTACCAGCGTTTGTGTTTGGCATGTGCCAATGGCATGTGCGGAATGCCTTAGTGGTAGGTTGCACGGTTTGCAAGTTAGGCTACCAGCGTGTTTGTTTGGCATGTGCGGAATGCCTTGGTGGTAGGTTGCACGGTTTGTAAGTTAGGCTACCAGCGTGCATGTTGGCATGTGCCAATGGCATGCGTGGCCGTTAGGGCCGTGGCTTTGGTAAGAAAAGCTACCAGCGAGCATGTTGGCATGTGCCAATGGCATGCGTGGCCGACTTGGCCTAGGTTGTATGGTTCGTAAGCCTAGGGCGCTATATTTGGCATGCGCCAATGGCATAGCGGCTTGGAAATATGGCTTGTGGTACGCGTTGGAATGTGCCAATGGCACGTACGGCCATGTTGACCTAGTTGCACGTTTTGCAAGCCTAGGGCGCTATATTTGGCATGCGCCAATGGCATAGCGGCTTGGAAATATGGCTTGTGGTACGCGTTGGCATGTGCCAATGGCACGACGGCCATGTTGACCCGGTTGCACGTTTTGCAAGCCTAGGGCGCTATATTTGGCATGCGCCAATGGCATAGCGGCTTGGAAATATGGCTTGTGGTACGCGTTGGCATTTTGCCAATGGCACGTACGGCCATGTTGACCTAGTTGCACGTTTTGCAAGCCTAGGGTGCTATATTTGGCATGCGCCAATGGCATAGCGTCTTGGAAATATGGCTTGTGGTACGCGTTGGCATGTGACAATGGCACGTGTCGGCCATGTTGACCCGCCGCACGCTTTGCAAGCCTAGGGCGCTAGATTTGGCATGCGCCAATGGCATAGCGGCTTGGAAATAGGGCTTGTGGTACGCGTTGGCATGTGCCAATGGCACGTACGGCCATGTTGACCTAGTTGCACGTTTTGCAAGCCTAGGGCGCTATATTTGGCATGCGCCAATGGCATAGCGGCTTAGTTTGGCATGGTTGCCAATGAGTGCGATATGTAGTTTGGTTTTGGCGTCGCTGCCATGGTGCGCAGTGTGCGGCTTGGTTTTGGCGTTGTTGCCATGGTGCGCGAGCAGCGGCTTGGCTTGGCGTTGTTGCCATGGTGCGCGGTTGCGGCTTGGCTTGGCATTGTTGCCATGGTGCGCAGTGTGCGGCTTGGTTTGGCATTATTGCCATGGTGCGCAGTGTGCGGCTTGGTTTGGCATTGTTGCCATGGTGCAGTGTGCGGCTTGGTTTGGCATTATTGCCATGGTGCGCAGTGTGCGGCTTGGTTTGGCATTGTTGCCATGGTGCGCAGTGTGCGGCTTGGTTTGGCATTGTTGCCATGGTGCGCAGTATGCGGCTAGGTTTGGCATTGTTGCCATGGTGCGCAGTGTGCGGCTTGGTTTTGGAATTAGGGTTCTGTGTTGAAAACCCTAATCTGGTATTTTGAAAAAATAC
Organism: Papaver armeniacum; assembly: GCA_023531295.1. NCBI lineage: Eukaryota > Viridiplantae > Streptophyta > Magnoliopsida > Ranunculales > Papaveraceae > Papaver > Papaver armeniacum. The sequence continues at coordinate 20,030 of JAJJWW010006562.1, read as the reverse complement.
CCCGATTAATTATTTACACCTGAGTTAAATGCTCTTAGTTAATGTGTTGCGGGTAACACTAGGTCATGGGGTTTTACGATTTTACCCCTTGTTTAAAAACCACCATCAATAATCACCATACGAGAGTTTGTTCAACAAGAAACCAATCTACTCTGAACTCCATGTTTTTGGTTCAACATGTTTTGTTCTTCTCTCAGATCGTGAGCGAAACAAACTTAGAAAGAAGAATACTATGTGTGTTTTCTTAGGATATGGTATCGAACAGAAAGGTTACAGATGTTATGATCCAGAGACTAGAAGGTTACGTATTTCTCGACATGTAACCTTTTGGGATAAAATACCTTTTTGGTCCCTTCCTAGTAGCACAACTTCTACCTTAAAAGCTTCACATATCTAGATCCTTTTGACGATACTTCATCGAGAATTCCTTACCTATCACAAACACTCTTGTTCCTACTTCACGAATCTATTGAAGTTGCAAGGTGAAGTTCGATAACGACAACTCTATGGAGTATTCGACAATGCATCTTCACATCTAATCTGTACAATAAGTCATTCCTTTGCCTCCACGTGTACGAAAACCACCAAATTAAGTTTTCCGACTATCACCGCTCTTTATCAAGTATTCTCGTCTTTGAATAAACCTAAAAGTTACTTGGGAAGCATCAATGATACCAATGGCAAGACTCAATGGGAGACTAATTAACTTGTACATAAACTAGCCGGGCACATGGGATATGGTAGATTTACCACCCGGAAAACCTATTGTGGGAAGTCATTGGGTCTATAAGGTCAAAACTAAATCGAGATGGTACCTTAGAACGTTGCAAATCTCGTGTGGTTGCTCAAGGAAATACACAACAAGTATGGGATTGATTATGAAGAGACTTTCGCTCCGTGGCTCGTATGACAACAAGACGTACTCTTCTTGTCGTGGGCTCGCACGTAATTTGGATCTTCACCGGATGGATGTTAAAAATGCATTTTTGCACGGAGAACTACAAGAGGAAGTGTATATGAGACCCCCTCCGGGATTAGATCATTCTCCTAATCAAGTATGTAAGCTTCGTAAAGCTCTCTATGGACTCAAACAAGCACCTCGTGCATGGTTTGAAAAATTTTCATTGCTATTCTTCAATTTGGTTTCAGTCAAAGCCCGTATGACTCGCCAATGTTCTTCAGAAGATCCGCAAAAGGAACAAGACTTCTTCTTTTATATGTTGATGATATGGTTATCACAAAAGGTGACTCGAGAAGGTATAAAATCTCTAAAAACTCATCTCGAATTTATGCTTTCAAATAAAATACCTTGGTCACTTAAGGTATTTCCTTGGCATAGAAGTTGATAGGTCATCGAAGGTTACTTTATATCTCAAGTTAAGTATGCCTCTGAGATTCTTAATCGAGCTGGATTAACAGATAGTAAGACCTCGGAAACTCCTCTAGAGCTTAACGTTAAGCTCAATCCTATTGACGGAAAACCTCTACCTGATCCAACTTTGTACAGATAACTAGTTGGGAGTCTTAATTATTTGACAATAACAAGACCGGGTATTAGCTATGCAGTACACGTTGTAAGTCAATTCATGTCAGCTCCTCGCACTACCCATTTTGCTGCCATTCTCAGGATTCTAAGATACATCAAAGGAACATTGTATCAAGGATTGCAATTCTCTTCTAAGTCAGACCTTCGTCTTCATGCTTATACGCACTGGATTGGGCGGGATGTAACGGAGAAGATGCACATCTGGTTATTGTATTTTTCTAGGCAACTCTCTAATATCTTGGCGTAGTAAGAAGCAGTCAGTTATCTCTCGGTCTAGTGTTGAGGCTGAATATAGGGCTATAGCACACACTACCTCTGAAATAGTTTGGTTACGGTGGTTACTGGGTGATATGGGCATCCATCTAACGGGGTCTACTCCTTTATATTGTGACAATAAAGCCGCTATTCATATTGCTCATAATGATGTTTTCCATGAGCGGACAAAACACATTGAGATCGATTGTCATTTCATACGTCATCACTTTAAAAAAGAAGACCATTACACTACCGTACGTCAGCTCAGAAATGCGGCTTGCGAGATCTTTTCACCAAGTCATTATCTTCTCCTCATCTTAAGTTCTTGGCCAACAACCTCGAGATGTGTTCTCTACCATCTTGAGGTTGAGGGGGGGTGTTAGAAGATATGGAGTATATATGCCGTTATGATAGAAGATATGGAGTATATATGCAGATATTTTGTTTCTCTTTTGTACGTATATTACGCATTCATTAGTTTGTATTTGTAGTTATCTTCTTTCTGTTTTTAGCTCTTGAATCTTGTATAAGATGCTGTTGTAACTCCTTTGTTATTCAATCAAGTGAGAAAACCCTTTTCCTCAATATACTGTTGTCATGACAAACTTTGTCAATAATCAGATAATTTCCCAAACTAAGTTTCTTCAAAATTGAAATGTAAACTGTCATAAAGAGAGGGAGAGGGAGGTAATTGGACCTGATGACTAGAGAGTTGGTGAACGGCAGTTCAACAAGTATCACCATCTTTTCTTTCCAGGACTTACAGCATCAACGAAAATCGAGTAAGCCAACAATGCTTGTAATGGAACCATCAACTTTTTAAACCAACAATCAGAATAATCAAAAATACCCTGATAATCGAAACCCATATAATGTATTCTACTATTGACAGACCGTGATTGCTGGAGTATGAATGGGCCTGCATCAGATTAGAATTCCTCGTTTGGGGAACTTGATTAGGATTTTCATTTCCAAGAAAGCCATTAATCAATGGAATTGCATTTTTAGGAAGGCAATTTTATTCTTACAAAACAAAACAAGCAGACAAGATTTGATCCTTGGGCAAATTGGACCTATTAGTCTGCCACCTTCCTTGCGGGTTAATGCCATTTTCACATTCTTGCTGCAGGATGAATAGTAGAGAGTTTATTGAACAACTTTGAAAGAGAAAGCAGCAGCTATGGTTATTACAGAGTAGTTGCAACAATTTTGAGATAGTGAAGTGATAAGAGAAAGTTAAATATTAGGGAAAATTGGGAATATGTCCCATTTTCACTAATTTGTTTGGGGATCTATCCCATAATGGAAAAAATTAATAAATCTATCCTAGAAAGAGAAATAAAACGTTAAGTAGGTTATATCTCACATGTGTGGGATTTTTCGTGTGCCTATGTCACATTTTTACCCTTATCTTCTCTATAGTATGTATTGAAAAAAAGACCGAAGAGAAAAATCTTGATTCTTGAGTGACGAAAACTTCCACTTCGAGAATTTAGCTACAATGATGATCTCCTCCATCTCAAGCTCATATGATATTAATGATTACCTTAGATTCCACCCATATTATTTTTGTTTCTGTATATCTTGATTGGTGCTTTAGGTCGAAGACTCGTGCCTTAATCAACCACAATCACTTCTTTAGCACATCAGCCTCTCATCTACTACTGTTAATTTAATTTTTTCGATTGAGATCTTGTTTTAGTATTTCACCTGAGTTTCTCGGCCGTTCAATTCTCTATAGAATATCAAAGACCTTTAAAGTGCTCACTTTTCCATTAACGGATATTTTACTCAAATCAACACAAAAAAGTAAAGGAAAAAGAAAAAGAACAAGGAAGAAAGAAAAACATGAACCCACAAAAAATATAAGAGAAAATAATCTTCGAGAAAGCTAACTGCTATTGTATCGGAGTTCATGTCCGAGTCAGAGTCTTGGTCTCTCGATTTCTATCTGTTAATATTCCCCCCTTCAAAAAACTCTCGAGAAAATAAGGGTAGAAGTGTGACTTACACACACGAGTAATCCCACACATGGGGATATAACCTATTTAACGTGTTTTTTCTCTTTCTAGGATAGATTTCTTAATTTTTTCCATTATGGGATAGATCCCCAAACAGATTACTGAAAAGGGGACATATTTCCAATTTTCCCTAAATACTATTAGACGTTCCTTCATGCTTCACAGGTGGAATCATTTCCCAACTCATTTTTGCACGATTTATAAAGGGATACCAATATTACTTGGGGGTGATACCATTTCATATAGGACAAACAAATATTAACAGATCCTAACCATCGGATCGCTCAATTGGTATCAACCCCGCTAATAGTGGTATCCCCTTTATAATCATGCATTTTTGGGGAGGAAGGCTTGCATTTGTAGATGGTAGTATCTCTCCCCTGTATAACTTATTATGTCCAGGACTCCAGTTTGTTTACTTGCATCAGTCGGAATAATCCAATGATGCTGTTTTTGATTCTTCAAAGTATGGGTGAAATGACGGAAACCAACACATGAATGGAATTGCATCAGATTAGAATTCCTCGTTTTACGAAAACTAATTAAAATTTGCATTTGCAAGGAAGTCATTGATCAGGCACATGAATGGAAATGCAATTTCATTTCTGTAACCCATATACTAACACACAAGATGTGATCTTGCCGGTTTGGTAAGTGTAATTTTCCCATTCTTGGCAGTATAATGGTAGTAGATGCTGGACAGTAAACGGCATGAAATGCAAAATATTTCACATGCAAATGGCTCAAATATTTGAGCTACACAACTTAAAATCCCAACATAATCAGAAAACAAATTACCGAAATCAGACGTTCTGAGAAATAATTCCATCCATTCTAGGATTTGGCAGGCTACAATTTGTACTGAATCAAGAATGAAAGTAAACCCACAACTTGAATTAGTACACAGGGTCAATTTTTAGACATCAGAACTTGAAAGGGGCAGCTCTCACATCAGATAGCAAGCTAGGTCATTTTCACCAACTAACATTGTGATTCAGTTCTTATATAAAGATTTAAGAACTAACCATAGAAACAAGGTATTTATTCAAATTTTCATACTATTAACAAGAAAAAAGAAAAAGAAAAAAGAGAACAAGAACTAAGAATTTTATTTGCTTCACAGATACATAAAAACTAAAAACATTACTTCATCAGTGACTCTTAGATCTCATATTTTGAATAAAAATATACAGTGATACATCAGACATGGTTATTTCTTAGATGGCAAACAAATACCGGTGAAAAAAGACACTGATTTCCAAGTAAAGAAGCAAAACCAAATCAAGTAATGGAAGTAAGAAGAAACAACTAGAACCTCTCAACAAGTTCATGAGAGCTGTAACATCCTAATCTTCTGCACTACTGTTGGTCCCCAAGGCTCTCCACCCCAAAGGAAAATTCATAGGATCAGATGCTTGAGAACAATTATTCGATTGAGAGGAAAAATCATTGTGCGAGTCAATAAAGAGGATGGATAATTTAATGAGTATGTGAGAATTCCAACATAAAACCAACATGAGTTTGGATAGTGAATAGCTAAAGACCAGATCTAGATTTTGAGAGAAATGATGGCTGCGGAGTTCTGTTTTGGGAGAGAGGCTCAATTTTCAAACTCACATTTTATACGTCGTTTCTCTAATCCGAAACCCTAACAGGCTTTTGAGCGAGCATGCCACCATTAGCCCAACGGGTCTTCTTGGTGGATCGGTTCTAGACAACCTTGCTACATGACCCGCTAGCTAACAGCTATTTGACAACTGATGTTATGTGGCAAGTACAGTTGTGAGAGATATGAAGAGGAAGGATGGAGCACTGATGAGGAAGAGTTTGGTAGTCTCTTCGCAGTTGTCGGAAAGGGCTAGATTTTCAGATTCTGAATAAATCATGAAAATGATCAACAAGTTTTTAACAAAACAGCTTTTCCGATGCTCAATCTTGCTCATTCTCTTATTTATTTTGTTGGAGATGTTGGTAAGTATTTTGTTTTCCTTCTCCTTCCTTCGGCCGACTTCTTTTCTAGTTTGGTGGTGATGTTGATGTGTATAAAGAGTGGGGTTCTGGATATTAATTTGGTATGTAGTACCTTTTGTTTCAGTTTTAGTTGTTTGGTATTGAAGATGATGTTTTTGATGGTTCAGAACATGGGGAAAGTAGTTCTGGGTTTTTTGGTCAGGGTGATTGCTAGTATGTTCACAAGTAGTAGTAACGTAACAGTTTGAGAACAAAATTGGGATGTAATGATGAATGCTTGTTTTGAAACTTTATGAATTGTTTACTGTTGATCTGGAGATTGTTGAATGTTTCTTTATAATTGCACTTTGTGAATTGAAACTTGTGTGTGAAATACTTTCGAACAAAGGATGTACTGATATAACTACCAATGATGATTACAAGAAGGAGAACTAATTCATAAATGCTAGCAAAATGGATACTCAGGGTTTAAATTTCAGAGAACATAAAGAGGAGATGAATGCATACGTGAGGATGACGAAGCAGAGCGCCATGGCAGTAGTTTGAATGGATACTGGAGAATGAAGATTGGAGGAGAGTCAGAATTTTTTCAGTTTGTACAAATTTCAGTTTGGCCATCAATTTTGTTTATTTTTATCAACAATTGACCAACATTATTCATAAATACCACTGCCTATTAGCAACACTAACAAAAATTTACTACTATTATGAAATATTATATCTAATTAAATTTGTACCACTTTTTTCTTAGGAGATGTTAATGCACCAACTCATCCTAGTACACAAGAATCATATCTTGCACTTGATCTCTAAATCATATCAAGCTTGTTAGGGTTTCGAATTCCGAAAAATGGGACATATAAATTGTGAGTTTGTCACTGAGTCCCTATATCTAAACAGAACTCCGCAGCCGTCATTTATCTCAAAATCCAGATCTGATCTTCAGCTTTTCACTGGCAAAACTCAGTCTCCTGAAATTCTCTCTTTATAATGATTCTGCCAATTATGTCCATGGATAAGATCTTGGTTTTATTTAGGAATTCTCACGTACTCCACCAATCATCAATCATCCTTGTGAACTCGCACTATGATTTTTCCTCACTAATGAATGATTTCTAGGAAGCATCTTATCCTTGTTATGAGGAGGTTTCTTGCTGGTTCTGGTGTTCATGTGGTTCTCGGAATCCTGGGAAATTGGGTCTCTATTTCACCAGTTTTTGTTTGCTATCTAAGAAACAACCATGTCTGATGTATCACTGTATGTTGTAATTCTCAATATTGTAGATCGCTCGGTTTCTGTTGAATTAATGTTTTCAGTTTTTATGCTTTTATGATGTACTCCCTCCGTCTCTAAAAGATAGGCAGGTTTGTGTTTAGAGACGGAGGTAGTAATATTTTTTTTTTTCAGTTTTTATGCTTTTACACAAACCTGCCTATCTTTTAGAGGTTTGTTTTCAGTTTTTATGCTTTTACACAAACCTGCCTATCTTTTAGAGACGGAGGTAGTAATATTTTTTTTCCCAAGCAAATGTGCAAGTTTGGCCAATCAATTTTTATAATTGAGTACTCCCTCCGTCTCTAAAAGATAGCAAGTTTGGTTTTCCACAAAAATTAAGAAAACCAATCATTATAGCCAACTTTTTCACGTTTTTCCTAATCTATCCTCTGGCCCCCACTCATTTGTTATAAGAGATGTGAGAAGTGGCCCCCTTTAATATTAAGAGATAAAGGGGAGAGAGAGAAGGGCCTCTTATGGGTATACTAAGAAAATCATAACATTTGACTTTCCACATACGTAAACAAACCTATTTTTTTGACATACCCAAATAAGGAAACTTGCCTATCTTTTAGAAACGGAGGGAGTATATATTTGAATTAAGAAATTTGACACACAAATAAGAGGCCAAAACTAGTGTTTGATCCATATGGGGTCTGTGTAATTTTTAAGGAGACGACTCCTTCGGAGTCTAGCGCCTATCGGTTTAGCGTTCTTGTTCTGAATCTTGAGTTCCCACTATGCTTGGACCTTGAACTTTGGTGACGTGGAGGGGCGGTGAATGTTGAATCCCGGGGAACGATGGAAACCAAGACGACTCATGGGCTGATTATGGGCCTATGTGCTCTGCCCAGCTTGTTAGGGTTTTGGATTCAGAAAAAATGGGACATATAAATTGTGAGTTTGACGATGACTCGATGAGTCTCTCTCTAAACAGAATTATGCAGTCTTCATCTCTTCACTTCCCAAACTCATCCTGCTAAAATTCTCTTGTCACGATGATTCTGCAAATTATGTCCATGTGTAAAAAGTTGGTTTTATTTAAGAACTCTCACCTGCTCCAAAAATCATACATCCTTCTTGTGAATTCGCACCATGATTTTTCCTCTCAAATAAATAATTTTTCTCAAGTGTAGAAGATGAGGAAGTTACAGCTCTCATGAATAATTTGTAATGCTTGCATGAGTTGTTTCCTGCTGGTTCTGGTTTTTCCTTTTGTTCCAATGCTTGTTTGAGGTGGAATCGGTGTCAGTTTTTGTTTGCCAATCAAGGAAATAACATATCCGATGATGTATCACTATATGTTGTTGTTGTTATTCAAAAAATAAATGATTTCAGTTTTTATGCTTTTATAAATTAATTGTTCTCCTTTTTTTTCTACGAGCAAATATGTAAATTTGGCCAATCTATTTTTATAATCGAGTATCTGAACTAAGAAATTTGACACACAAATTATAGGCCAAAACTAGTGTTTGTCCCATATCACTGAAGAATTTGAAAATCTGTGAGAGTACTAAATCTGAAGTAGTAGCTGCTGAAATAATTGAAAATGAAGCTGGATCTTCATCATCATCATATTGATTTCTTAGGGTTAATGTTTACTGAGGTGTAACTTTTCTTATGGATTTTGTACGGTACTAATTTCTTAGAGTTTATGTTTAATGTGTTGTCACTCTTGTTGAATTCATATGGGGTTATGAAGGTACTTAATTTTTCTTTCTTATCCTGATCTATGAACTTAGAATTGAGATCTTTATAATGTCGTTGTTAATTTGTTTAGTTTATGTGGATCCTGATATGGGGTTTCTACTGTTTCAATTTGATTGCATTGTATTTTGATTTTGATTCCATAATGTTGAATTTACGCGCAGTACTATGTCAGTGGCTCTCTGGATGGATAGTCTAATCTTAGTATGTTGCTCTAACTATAGAGAAACCTTCTCTATCGAATTAGTCGGCTATGCATTATCCAGGATAGTGCTTGAATTTTGTTCTCTGTAGATCGATAAAGAAAATATAAGCAGCCATAGTGCTTGCTCTCACATGACATCCTAATTTTTTCTAAGTTGTGAACCTAGTTAAAAGTTGCTTTTTGGTCATTGGTATCACCATGTCGATAATTTTCACTAAAGATCATTTTGTTTTTCTAAGAGATTCTAGTACTTCATTGATTAGGTAGTTACTAGCTAATTTATATGAGCGTAATGCATTGGCTAATATAGAGATAAAGAGCAAAAGAAAAATTACAAATGTTGTTTTCTTTGTGTTGGTAAATTGTTTAACTTTCGGTTTCACAAGATAGATATTCATCAGAAACGTTGTGTGGTCTTGTGATTAATAGCCGCAGACATCTAGACACTTGAATAACAAGGTCTAAATGTTTCTTGTTCCATCTATCTTCCCCAAGCTACCTTGGTAATAGTTGTGTGACCGCATCTCACGGCATCCCGAGAGCATGCATGTTTCTACTATTCATGTAATCCAGGTTCCTGAATGCTTTAAAATAAGTATTCTTGTGTCCCTCTCCGTAGATGTGTTAAAGATTTTAGGCCTTCCTCAAATATAGGAAACACCGTAAACCAGCTATTTATTTATTTTATTTTATTTTTTATAGAAAAAGGCCTTAAAGAAAGGCTAATGATCCCCTCAACTGTTGGTAATAACCAAACAAGAGGCAATGCACCATTACATAGAGGCATTGTTTGTTTTGTCCATTGAGATAGCTCATGAGCTGCATAATTACAAACACGAGGTTGAACATTAAAAACACATGCCCCTAATTTAGAAGAAAATAACTGAATGTCTTTAAATAGCATCAGTACGAGAATCTCCGTCAAACGAGCCAGCTGAAAACTGATCAATAAGATTCTTCGAGTCACTCTCAATAATGATAAGAGTTAACTTCTGTTCCAAGGCTTTTTCCAAGTTATGTTAGACGTGGTTGATGACAATATTTTTTTCCTGATATATAGCAATCAAAATGACAACATCATTTTTTCGAGTCTGTAATTTGAACTTCTCCAAATTACCTATCCACCGGGTTTTGAATTTAGAAAAATGACATATAAATTGTGAGTTTGAAGACCAGTATCTCTCTCCCTAAGCAGAACTCTGCAGACTTCATTCCACCCAAAATCTGATCTGGTCTTCAATTCAATCTACTAAGTTCTAGTTCTCTCTTTATAATGATTCTGCGAATCATGGTTTTATATGGGAAATGTCACATGCTCCGGAAATTATCCATCCGCCTTGTAAACTTGCACTATGATTTTTCCTCTCCAGAAATTAGAAAATGGCATTAACAAAACCCTCAAGCCAGGTAGACTCATAGGTCCAACTTTCCCATGGATCACATCTTGAGCGAAATTTGCTTTCTTAAAAAAGCAATTCTAATCACGTGCTTGGCTAATGGCTTTCTAGGAAATGCAAATCCTAATTAAGCTCCCTAAAATGTGGAATTCTGATCTGATGCGCGCAAGCCCATTCTTGTGTTTGTTCATGTCATTTCGCCCATACTATCAGATTAAATCCAACTCCAATTTCAAAAACAGCACCACAGAAATCATAATTTAACTTAATTTAACTTTTCCTCTAAAATTATGAATAAAATGAGTTATTCATGGCTGAGTAGATCAACAATTTAAGTGAAGAGACTTGTGAAACGGAAAAAAGTGTTTCAACAGTTGTGACATTTACTGCGATTAATTACCTCATGCTCTTCTTGAACAACTCTAATTTCAGCCTGCATACACGAATGGAGATAAGAAATAGAGGCAACAATATTGTTAAAATAAAAACAAAAGAGTATTTCTTACTTCATCCGTGATTGCACGTAATGATGTTAAGACGCTTGCTTTCCCAGTTTTGTTATAGTATTTTGTCGGCTTCGCAACCTAAAAATTTCGCAAGATTAGAAAAGAATGGAATAGGAATAAATGGAGAGAATGGAGAGAACCGATCAAAAAAAAAGGAATAAATGAAGAGTCACACACTGAGCGAAGTTTGGAAGCATACCTCTATTTCCTTTTCGGGCCAATTAAATACCCAAGGTTGATATGTAGCGAGATATTCGGGTAACACGATAGAACCCGTGAGCCGTAAGGTCCCTTCATAGTCAATGGAAAGACGCACCATTTGTCATCTTTTGACTGACGTGGAGTTTTATTAGTACTAGAATGCCAATCGATATCTTGCATTAACATTTTTCGGGCTGGCAATATTCTCTTCTTCTTCAAACGAACTCCCCGGTAGAGTGCTTTCTTTCTTCATAGTGATTACTTCGTAATTCTCGAGAAACTCTCCACAATATATTTCTCAGGGATGATCTCTAAATCAGCAAATTTAGGATCTATACGTTTCGGTGGATAAAGAGACCCCAAGCCTGCACCGCGATGGGAAAACTCAAGCACAAGTCGAATGCGTCTCCACACAATTAATAGATGGCTCGCGAAAAGTTCGCATGGGAAAGGATCTCGTAAAACAAAGGAAAACTAGGGTTGTAAAGAGGGATAGGGAGACCAGCAAGAAGTTGACCGAGCGAGATTATGATTTCTTCATTGCTGCATTGATAATCGTTAAAATAATTTAGCGAAAGAATGGACTTAGGACCATGATCGGGGAATGGTGGATAATGTAAAACCTTTTTCTTTAAAGTCTTTTTGAATTTCTTCAAATTCACTGTCATACTTGGAGGCATTTTTGAGTATGGGAATGGAGAAGAAGAAAAGATCAAAAAGGAGAAGAAATTAAAAAATTGCAGTAGCAGTAGCGGAACTTGCGGAAGAACAATGAAGGAAAGTTGCAGAGAAAATGAAAGGAAAAGTAAAAAGAAAGCAAAAGAAGACAAAGAAGGATATATATAGAGAGAAGGAAATCTCGAGAAGATAAACTCATTAATGCGAAGAGGTGACGTGAACGGTTAAGAAGTTACGGTTACGAAAGACGTGTGAAGAAATAAATGATAAAAGAATCACGTATAATTTGTTTCGCATGAATCACGGAAGGTTGTCGGTGGAAAAGAATAGGAAAAATGAGCGGGCTGCGGCATTTAGAGATAGAAATTCTCATATCATTCTCTTCTTCGCAGAGAAGACATGAGAAGAGGCAAGATGTAGGAGCGGTAATCTCGCAAATGGTTATGTCTCAAATGAAGTTTTAACTAAAAGGTGTTTGCGAAGGCCATCACGAGTGTTAGAGAAGTGATGTAGCGAATGACGTCGCCTTAATCATGAGGAAAGTGTGAAGACTTTGCGAGATTGAAGTTAACTTGCGAAGAAAACCCTTGTAAGCTTGCGAGAATCACGCAGACCAGATCCGAAAATAAAGGTTGGCTTAGCTGTTATCCACTATGTAATATCCTATATAAAGGACCAAGCACAGTTGAGATGGGGGATCTGGAGAGAGAGGTTGGTGAGAACAAATAGGAGAGAGAAAGTCTAAAGCTATTTTGATTTCTTTGTACTCTTATTATTTGTGTAAGATTCTTCAGAAAAATAAATAAAACTTTGGTAACCGATCATGAAATTGGATTAGAGCATTGTATAATCTTATAGGGGTGTGGTTGTAGGAAATTCTGCAACTACAGTTGTAACATAAGTTTTTTTCTACTCCTAGTAGATTTGTATAGTGCCGTTTTCTTTATCAACGAAATCACGCAGACACATGCTAGATCAGTATTTGGATGCAAAAACAAGTAATCATAGACTAATTAAGCTCATGAGGAAGTATAGAATGGCTAGCTTATATATATGCAAGTTCAATCTGTACTGGCATATGGAGTTCTGACTGCAGTTAAATCGTTAGCATCGCTTGCACTTTGTGGAATCATACATTCACTTGTTGAATCATCGCAGTACTATGTCAGTGGCTCTCTGGATGGATAGTCTAATCTTAGTATGTTGCTCTAACTATAGAGAAACCTTCTCTATCGAATTAGTCGGATATGCATTATCCAGGATAGTGCTTGAATTTTGTTCTCTGTAGATCGATAAAGAAAATATAAGCAGCCATAGTGCTTGCTCTCACATGACATCCTAATTTTTTCTAAGTTGTGAACCTAGTTAAAAGTTGCTTTTTGGTCATTGGTATCACCATGTCGATAATTTTCACCAAAGATCATTTTGTTTTTCTAAGAGATTCTAGTACTTCATTGATTAGGTAGTTACTAGCTAATTTATATGAGCGTAATGTATTGGCTAATATAGAGATAAAGAGCAAAAGAAAAATTACAAATGTTGTTTTCTTTGTGTTGGTAAATTGTTTAACTTTCGGTTTCACAAGATAGATATTCATCAGAAACGTTGTGTGGTCTTGTGATTAATAGCCGCAGACATCTAGACACTTGAATAACAAGGTCTAAATGTTTCTTGTTCCATCTATCTTCCCCAAGCTACCTTGGTGATAGTTGTGTGACCGCATCTCACGGCATCCCGAGAGCATGCATGTTTCTATTCATGTAATCCAGGTTCCTGAATGCTTGCTTTAAAATAAGAATTCTTGTGTCCCTCTCTGTAGATGTGTTAAAGATTTTAGGACTTCCTCAAATATAGGAAACAGCATAAACCAGCAAAGTCGGTGCTAAAGCGGCAACGGTCCCAGTTATTTTATTTTATTTTATTTTTTTTTATAGAAAAAGGCCTTAAAGAAAGGCTAATGATCCCCTCAACTGTTGGTAATAACCAAACAAGAGTCACATACCAGTACATAGAGGCATTGTTTGTTTTTGTCCATTGAGATAGCTCATGAGTTACATAATTACAAACACGAGAGGTTGAACATTAAGGCATTGTTTATTAGATTTTTCTGCCTTTAAAAACTTTTTAAAGCCAAGTACAATGAGCTCTCCCCTCTCTCCTCTCACCTCGCCTGAATTCTCCCCCCATCCAGTCTAAATCTCCTGGTTTTTTCTTTGTCCTACTCTCCAACGGTCGAATAACGGCTCTCTCCTGCCGGATGTTCTAGCCGGAAAAATCAAATGGATAGCAAATCTCACACCCATATCCGCCAAAGCAACTGCTTTGAGCAAAATCACACCTCTACATGCAATTCTATAATCACTGAACTAAAAACTCACAATTTCACCAACCCAATCACCTAAGTTACTCAAATCATCACCCTCTCTGTATCCGGTAAGTTTTTAAACTTAACATTTCTCTCAAACAATTCACTCACCAGCTACAATACCAACGAATTAAACCTCTCTAGATTCATATCGGAATTACAAGCTCTGCAAGTTATAAAGGGATTTAAGTATAGCCATCTCAACATCACCGGATTTCTAACTCTATTCCCGCAAAGCTCCGCATCGTCTCTAATCGAAAAGCCGGGCAGTCCATCGATTTGGAATAGCATAATCTATCTCGAGACCCTACATGTTCAATCATAAAAGGTTTTATATCTCCTCGATCTTATATGCTAATACAACCATCTTTCAAGTACATCTGTACAACCATGGTAAGAACTCTCAATATTATCCTGTATATTCATCTAATCACATGCTATACTATCTCTTTAACACAAATTTTATCTATGATACAAGTTGGATTGGAATTTTTGAAAACCCTGTTAAAAATATGAACTGCAAAAGACCATTTCAAGTCTTCCTGACAACCTCCTCCCAAAACCAATCTGTTGACCTATATGGTTTCTATGTCAAGCCCAACTCCGATTTCAAACACAAAAAACTCTCAACAAAGCACGAAATCAACATCCAAAATATCCAGATCTACCTAAAAATTCATCAAATCACCGTTGCTCAGGGAACCATTGTCTTTAAAACAAATACTTCTAAATACACATTCAAGTATTTTAGTTCTTCTTATCTACCCAAGAAAAGCATTTACATGATCCTAAAAAAAAAAAACTATGCTAGGAAGGATTACTGTACCAACTGGTGGGGAATGGTCGAAATCTGGTCATGCTCCTGGTGCGACATTCCTGCCAGCTTCATCTTCCTCTGGTGCAAATCTCCTCCTTGGCACAGAATAATTTCCTCTAGGAGGAGGCAAAGGCATTACATTGTCTTCAGGAACATCATTGGAATCAGTTATCTCCCCTGGTCCAAAGATGGCAAGATCATATGCAGAATTTGCCAGTTTTTGCATCACTGGTGCCAGCAAGAAACTATTGGGAAAGACGACCACATCACTGGAGATATCAAGAAAATCATTCTCTCGAATCTTGGCTTTGCTTGCAACATGAACTGGAGCAGAATACAATCCCCTGCCTTGCACCACCATAAACCACCTGCTCATCCCCAACAAGCACCACCCCCTCATTAACCACAAATTGTCCTCTGTCAGGATGAACATCATACACCACCCACCCCTTCTTTGCACCTTGAAGTTGAGGAAGCTGGGAACCCAGTGCATAAGCACTGGAACTATTATGCACAAGCACTTTCTTCCCCTTGACATCTCCAACACCTTCACCAGTATGCATGTCTGGCCTTGGCTCCTCTCTGCTGCTACTGCATACACCTTCTACCTATCAATTTGGAAAAAGGAGGAAACCCCACACAACAACACCGTTACACTCACCAATACAACAAATTGCAAACATGAAATACACTATCAACATCCAAAACCTAAAATTTCTATCACGAGTATCAAAAATCAATACCTGGTCCTCTGGCATATTAACTTTGGTTTTCTTAGCTTCTGGTACACCACTGGATCTCTGATTCGTCGACATAGCGGGTAATCGGGCCCGATTCAAATAAACAATATAATCTCGCTTAGACATAACTTCCAGAATTGGGAGCTATAACTTGAACTTGCAAAGATGGATTGTGGAAGTTACAAAGTTACAGAGTTGGAAACTAGATTTACTCTCTCCCCAATAGGCCTTATGGAAGAGAAAACAAACTGTCAACACATCTCACCCCTCCAATTTCAATCTTCGAGATCAAAAAATTGAAATATCGGGGAGGTACATGCCTACTGTATACATGCAAATGCCTATGGAACGCTACCCCAGTTGCGGCCATTCGAGGCTAAGCAAAGATACACTTGGCAAAGTTGTTGACAAGCTGACTTCCAATACGGATCAACCATGACCCAATGGCCAGAGACGAGTTTGAGTTAGATAGTGAAAGCCCAATAATCCCTCATCTCAGAGATCAAGTTTTTTACATCCTACTGATCAAGCCAACTCACAACCTCATGCCCCCAGCTGGAAATCGCACATGGCTTTGGCTCCAACCACCAAGCTACACTAACTCAAGCTCCCAGCACAAAGGAAGGACAAGCTACAATCTCGTAAACAAGGTTTGTGAATTCACGTGCGCCAGGTATGTTAAAAACCGAGCTATAGATCAAAGTTATATGAGATACCATGAATGCAATGTTACTATCACATTACAGTCCAAATCTAAAAGAATCTTACAGAGTCTAAGACCTCACAACATCTTTCTTACTTACCTCCACATCGGGTACCATAGTCTTAAAGCCTGTAACATGCACATCATAAAACACAAAGATCACACAAAGTACAATTCCATTACATGGATTACAAAATGCATGAAACATAATTATTAAAGTTTGACCACAAAAACTATCTTCAATCAATAACTCACAAACTCGGCCATCCTTAGGTAATTATCTATTGTTTTGTAGAAATCGCTTGTCTTCGCTAATTTACAGGTTCAACCTACCAGATTGCTAATAGTTACAAAGCCCATCAAGCAAAGTCAGCATCCATGGTGCCAACCTCTGCACAACCCTCGCCTACTATCTCACAATCCGCAACAAAACAACAACTGTACTATCCGAGTAACCTGCACCAACATCTCAAAATTCAAATTAAAGTGCTTCACAAAAATACAAATATTCCTCCAATCCTAAATTCTATACATAAGAATACCATCTCAAAATAACCATCTGAAAAAACTTCAATACCCAAATTCCCATGGCCTCTTCCCCAGGAACTAAAAATACTGGAAATATAGAAAACCTTGGGAGTCAAATGAACGCCTCTCTAAATTTCCCTGAAGATCTATTCACAAAAGTATTTATTAACAAATCCAACATCCTACCCAAGAAAAAAATAGATTGGAAATGGGTCTTCATTGAAGATATCGCAGCAAAACTTCACATGAAACTAGAACTATAACAAATTTCATCAACAACAACCGAGCCGCGCCTGTAATGTCAAGTATCTCTATGGAAGAAAAGAAGAAACTACTACCAAATTCGTCTAACTAGCATGGATGATTGCAAGGTTTTTAGAAAAGGAGGAACAAGAGTAATTTTTGACAAACTCATAGTTCTTCTGAGAAGTCCCACCATCGTGACCCGATTTCATTGATGAAGCTCAATTCTACAAAGTTCTTACTTCTGGCGCCGGGTGAAGAGAATCCCAACTCATATTATTCCCCGATATTAGGAATATCATTGAACCAATGAATCTACCAAGGTTCTAAGAAAGCCTATGGAAGAGATGAGGATGAAAAGATTCTTGAAGTCTTGATTACTTTAGATGTCACCAAAGCAATAAAGTATGGAGTGGATTCTTATGAGGATGAGACTACCTCTCACCGGCTTGAGCTAGCCTATGCTCTTAATAGTATAGCATTTTGTAAAGTCCGCAGAACCCTGGATCACCCAGGTCCCCTTTGTGTTGAGGAAGAGAGAAATGCTCAGCAAACCCCATTCAACCAATATACATCTACCTCCAAAGCCAAATACCCACCATCACCTAATAACCCCACACCTTCAAATAACTCTCAAACCCAACAAGTAGCTGGAAGGAATCCCAAACACTACCCCCTTATACGCCAAAAGATACAACAAAGCCTGGTGCAGAAAAATTTGCTATCAATATGAAAAGAGCACAACATCATACCCTTCTTAAAAACTCTTCTGAAGAGATGGATGGAACCCCTAGGCATATAATATTCAAAGCTGGTCTAGATCAACCAAGCTTCACTCCTTACCCCACCACCAATCCCAAATTTATTGCCTGCCAGAAGAGGCATAAAAAATTGATGGAAAACTACAGAAGCAAAGATCCTAAAATGAAGAACAAAAACAACATCAAAGCCAGCAAAAAGACAAAGATCACAACAACAACCCCACTTTCTCGAGATGGAGGTAACCATTGATCCCTCAACAATATTTCCAAAACTTAGAAAAAACCTCCACCATTCAAACGAGGGCCTCTCCTTAATCAATACTCCCCAGACCATACCCTCTCTAGTCATATCCAAAAGCAAATGATGGAGGATCACAAAGAAATGAAAAAACTCTTATGGAAAAGGAAAAGATTCGAATTCAAACTGAAAACAGTAGATGCTGAGCAATATTCTAATTGGTTAATCCTAAGAGGAAACTATACACCCAATCCAACACTACCGAGAGCCATGCTATGCAAGTTGGAAGGGCACCAATCTGGAAGAGGAGCAATCCGACCACTCACATGGAGGAGGAGCCCGAATGCAGTAGTCTACTACTAGCAATCTGATAGGAGCAAACCCCATTAGCATTACTCAGGTAATCTCTTACAAGCTGTCTTATAAAGTTACCATACTTATCATTCTTAACCTGAATTTTCTTAGTTGGGTTGTCCTCCTCAGTATCACTAGCCACACACATATAGCTCTAGGATACATAATCATCATATTTGCATATCCGATCATTTCATATTTTTGGCAATTTTATGCAATTATTGCCTGGAATTGTCAAGGCCTAGGACAAAATAACACCATTAGACACTGGATAATATGTTAACAAAACAACAAATTCTCGATATTATCTTCCTATCTGAAACCAAACAACAATCTAGAAACCTTAAGAAAATCTTAGGTACCATAGGTGGCACAAATTTTTGCTATGTAGAACCAAAAGGAAAAATAATATCGGCTGGTGGTTTAGTTCTTGCTTGGAAAACCAATCGAGATGTCACAATAAAAGACTTTTCAGACTACCACATGATGTGACTCAATAATGTTGTAGAAAGTGGTAGAAGCTTGTCACTTCTATCACTTCTAAGAGTTTCTCCATTTTTTAAGTCACCAAATACACAATTAAGGGTACTATCCTAAGTACTAGTTGTCTAATTACAACAACTAGTCAGGTATTAGTATTAAGGTCTAATGTCCGAGTCATGAAGATACTAACACAAGTATAGCCAACTATTAATCGCATCCATTGTGTTGGTATGCAAGCAGGAGAGAAGAGTATTACATGGTCAATTGAAGCTATCTAATAAACATTACATACCCAAGAACATCAAACACAATTTCAAGAACAACATGGAGTTAGGTTTGAATGAAACCTCAAAGAATCAAATTAAGACATGATGTATCATAAATACACAAAATTAAATCTAAGAGACTGCTCCGGCTAATCCAAAGCGTAACTCCATTTCATCTTCTTCACTCTCTATTTATACAAGGAGAGAAAACCCAAAACAAAGAAACCCTAATTTCAATTAAAAACACAAAATAATTCTCACCTACCGCTCAATCGCCTCAGCCGTGCGGCTCTGAGAACTCCACCCTTGATTGATCGAGTCGAAACCCTAGTTTTAGTCTTCAAATTAGCTTGTGGCTGGAGAAGCAAGGGAGAGAAGGCTAAACCTAGAGTGGTGTGCGGCTGTATGTGTAAGGTTGGTGGTGGTGGGAAGCATGGTAGTAAAGAGGACAAGGTGGAGTTGCAGAGTTGGTCTGGGGAAACGGGTGGAGCCGCGCAGGAGAGATGCAGAGCAGAGCTCGTCGGGGTGAGGGAAGAGAGGAGAAAAGAAAATTAGATTTAGGGTTAGGCTTTAGGGATTATATAGGGCTATGGTGCTGTAAGTTGGCATCAAAGATTTGATGAAGGTCTGAGTTAGCGTTGGATCTAGTCAAGATCTCGAACGGACGAGAATGGTAGCCGTCTCGTGTGATCCGTGTTGTACGGATCATCGAGAGATAGATGTAAGCGATGGAGCGACCGTTGGATGTAGCCAGCGAGATCTTGACGGC
>JAJJWW010006561.1:0-22558 GCA_023531295.1 Papaver armeniacum | reverse complement strand
ATATAAAAATGTTAAAAGATATATAAATAAATCTGCCACGGTAGCTTAGCGATGTCAGCGTTATCATCGTTGCAATTATTTTTGGAAATTATGTAATTATAGCAAAGTGTTTTCGGGTTTTGCAACGGATATAGATGTTGCCGGATAAGCAACATTTATATACGTTGCAAACCCAAAAATACTAGCGTTGCAAATATCTTTGAAATGGTGTAGTATATAAGACACCATAAAAAAAAATAACCCAGGAAAATTGCAATCTTGTAGAAAAACCTAGGACCTAGTTCAACTTGAATATCGCATTGTATTAAAACCGCTATAAATACTAGCTTACTATCATGTTTGGACTGGCATGTAGTTATAACCGAATCAACCCTCGGGGGAAATTTAGCTTCCTGTTATGCTCCTTATATATATTGGATCCCACAATTCTCGCGCACTTGATTCCCACTAGATGACGTCCCTAATAGGCCTAGGGAGTTTCTTCAACCTCGGTAAAGAATTTTATGATTATTCTACCTTTAACGAGATAGCTTATTGATTTCCTTCGGAAGATATTTCAATCAACGTAATCGATGTGTTTGCTTATTTCTATAGGTTGTCGGTAGAGCAAAAATAATATTACACTTTCTTACTACTCAAAATATATAATGAAGCAAGGGCAAGAAAGGATCGCTCCTACGTAGAGGACTTAGGTTGTCAATATGTTTTGGTTTCCTAAAGGTAACAAGGGGGGATTTTTCCATTTTTATAAACTAAAAGTAAAATAAGGCAAATAATGAAAAAGTAAACAAATCAAATCAAGTAGAAAAGATATTGGTTAAGGATTCATCTTCATTCAAAAACATGATTTTGTCATAATAATTCAGAATTGATATTTAATCTCTCATTATCAAAAAGCCCTAGGATACCTTGATGCAAGAATATCCCGCTAATTTCCTCTTGTCATCAACAAACGCATTAAAAGATGCAGTATGAATTCTATCTAAGAGAACAACCTAACGTGTAAAAGCATCAATCAAGTTTAATTCCTAGATGCATTAAGTTCTATGAAATCGGGCCAATCAAATCAATCGAACGTGTAAAGCACTAATCCGATTTAACAAGGTTATGGTTCACATATGATCATAAGAATATATCGCACAAACTATAATCATATTTATGCTACTTGCAAATCGGGAATTATCACTTTTGCGTATAATAATCCTAATCTAGCAATAGATATGCATGTGAGTTCTACCAATTTGCAACTTGACAAAACAAACATTCAATCATACATGGCGATATTTCTAGTGAATCATAATCGATAATATTGAGACAAAACTAATGCATCAAACAAGAAACATGTATCGTGAAATCAAATTAATCCATAACCAAAAGAAAACTAGGTACTCATATTCATGGAGTTCATAACAAGAATAAGAGAAAACATATCATGTTGTAAACCTAGAACAAAAGGTAGAAGAAGAGATAATAATTTTCCTGGTTTTGGTGCTTTGAGTTGTTTTTATAACTCTTTGTTGTGAAAAGATCCAACTTCCGACTTCTAGGCCTTAGCGGTGTAGCCCCACAACCTTGGCGGATGATCCTGGTCAAGCCCACTCACTTAATATACTTGATATGCTTTTCAGTTTTGTGGCCCGACGAGCCAATTCAGTCTATCTAGTAACTCCAGGACCACAGCTAAGTCTTGGCAAAGATGCCACAGACCAACTCATCTTGCCACCGCCTGTACCAATAATCCTTGTAACCATCTTCCCATTAGTCTCAGTTGCTTCCACTGCTGCATTCTCCAGCTCAATAAAACTCCAATAATCATCGGCTCTATAACAATGGCAAAGAACTCCATTTCGAAGCTTCAGCGTTGTCACCATCTTTTCCTGCTTGCCTAACAAGCTGCAAAGCGATTTGTATCAATCAACTTCTTTGCCTCATTCGGCCAGCACAACCACCTAATTCACCTTGTTCTTATACGTGATCGAGTGCAGTGCAACTCCTCCACTACATCAAGCTAGTACCACTGCCAATTCCAACTCCGGCTCAATCATTGCTTCTCGCAAAGCACTCATGTACTACTGTGGTGCATAACTTACAAAACTCACTGTCTGCAACTCAGCTCAAACCATCAACCTTACTGCCACTTTTTACAGATCCCTGTAACTTCATTGCTTGCATCTGCAACATCAACACTTCTATAGCATATCTCCTAGCTCACATGTCTAACCTCCGGCTTCTTCTTATTCTTTCCATTCGTTGTATCTTCCAATTTGTTTGCACTCCTCAATTCTGCCCAGTTTTATTCTCTCCTTGTTCTTCATATCCATCTCGATTTCTAACATGCATTCAATGGCCTCGCAATTTATACAATTCTCGTCTCAAGCCTCGCATTAAACCGCCATCACCATAGTCTCAAGAACACACCGAATCAATCTCAACTCACCCATTGCACCTCCAATCCATTGTCTTCCCTTGTCAAAATTAATTAATCTCATTCATCCATCAATTCTCCGACCCATTTATCAACACACTGACTGAGCTACTTACCAATTAATATTGCCACTTCCCCGACTACCACCAAATAGCTTCATCAGCACTTCTATCTCGGGACAACCAACAACATCCAACCGAAATTGAACTCCTAAGCACCAAACACTGCGAACCCATTTCTACGGCACTTCCCATTTGTTGATGGGTGAAAACTACTCCTGCTGAATTTGGTAATTTGGGGTGTGGATGAGGAATGAATTTAAACCTTCAACAAAATGCACTTTGCAAAGGAGTGCTTGTAGATTCGAGAGATCAATCTGCAAGTCCGGCCTAAAACCAAGAAATGGCGTTCCAGGATGGTTTCGGTCACAAAGTGAAAGGAGATGGGGTTGATCTTGGGAGGGAAGCGAAGAAGGTGTTGAGATTGTGAAGATGTTGGCTTGCTTATGACTTGTAATGAGGAATATGAGCAAGCTTACGGTTGATGCAAGCAAGCTCAAAGTGTTTGAATACGATGTTGTATGTTCACTTGGTTTCACGACCGAACTTGTGTTGTTAAACATCTTGTCTTGTTTTTTGAAAATAGGGCGGAGAACCTATTTATACAAGTCATTGAGCCTTATTCACGTTTCTCGTGGGAAGTGGAGGAAGTGGAGTGATGGAATAGTGGAGTTATGTGTCGGTTGCCACACGACCGGTCTTACCCCACTTCTCCGAGTTCATCTCTAACCGTCCATGACTTCCCCGACACGTTCTTGTGCATGGCGCGTTGCCGCACGCCGCCTTCGCCTTAAAACCGCCGAGACCAATACTGATATGTATCCCGCCAGTGACATGATTGATAACCGGAATGTGGATCGTGGATCCACGGAAGATAAATGTAATGCTGAATTGAATAATTGCGTTATTCGAGAAAGTCGATACTTGTGGAGTATGGAAATGTGTATTTTATCACGTGCGCATTACGGTGTGGTAAAGTGATGGGTAATGACTCCTCACTAACAAATAACTCGACGTGGTTGTATAACCAAGCCGGGTGAAGTCGAACGGATGAGATGATGTTTGAGACACCATCTGCGACCGTTGATGAAATTAGGGTTTTAAAGAGGTGCGCAAGCATCACTCTTCAGCTTGGTCGAAACCAAGCATGGGAGGGATTTTATAGAGGGACCCACCATACATGCGTGTTGGCGGCATGATGGTGTACACGTCCATGTCTCACCGTCTCATAAAGATGCAATCCAGGGCCACTCAATTTGACCGTCAAAGAGAGCGGTTGAGATCGGTTTGCGGCGAAATCCCCTTGCCGCAAGGAGTTGGAAACCGCATGACATCCCAAGTTTGGGCGTGCGTTCCAAGACGACCCATCTTGGCTCTGGTCTTGATCGATCATACTACCGTGTAGGTGGTAGGTTGGTGTTCACACCTATACCGATTATCCCATGAAAATGTGATCTAAGCCACTCAAATCATCCAGGTGAAGTTGAGCGGTCGAGATCGATTTAGATTTGGGAGTGTAACCGCACGAGTTTGGCGTGCGTTTTGGGTTGGCCGGGCATGGTATGCCTTGGCCGACCGCAAGAGGAGGTAGATGGGCCCACGGTGGTCATCTTGGTATGACCAGAGGCCTTGGTTAATCAATCTGTGACCCTCCATTCATCTGGGAGAAGATGGACGCGCGTGATGGCTTGAACCCTAATTTTGGCTTTCAAAGCCGCGCGACCATGCTCTTTGGGCTGACGTGTTTTGTTGTAACCAACCACGGTTGGCTTTGGCCAATTGGCCAAGTGTGTAGGCGGTCACATGGTGATTGGTCGACATGCTCCTGGCCCTTTGAGTCTACATCTACACCCTCCATCTATACCAAGATGGATGGTTGAGACCGCCGGCACATGTAATATGCCGCAAAACCCTAATTTAGGGTTTTCCGTCCATAATGCTTAGTATGGACGGTTTCTTGGCAAGCAAAGGCCAGTATGGTCATCATGCGGTCGTAGTGTGTATTCCATACCCAAGCTAGGGGTGATGGAATTGATCTGTAGTCATCCAATCATGCTTGTGGAGTTGGATGACCGCGATCGAATCATATTTAGCAAGCTAAGGCCGTGTGTATTCCATACCTGCTTGGGGGTGATGGAATTGATGCATGGTCATCAATCATGCTTGTGGAGCTTGGATGACCGCGACGGATCATATTTAAGCTAAGACCGTGTGTATTCCATACACGGCTGGGGTGATGGAATTGATCCGTGGTCATCCAATCATGCTTGTGGAGTTGGATGATGCGATCGAATCATATCCCGACTGATATCTGCTAAGTCCGGATGCTTTCAATCGGGCTAGTATAACACACCGAGGGGCTCAGTCGGAGCTAGTATAACACACCGAGAATCGGCACATGATTTTATTTCGTACATGGATTCATTATAGTGTTTGAGGTTCGTGGCACTCTGTAAGAGTAACACTCGATCGTCATGCCACACCGATAAGCCGTGGCAATAGGAAATACAAGGCCGATATGAAATTCACGGGAAGGGATTGTTTCTGCATGCCCAACCGGAGGAATTTCCATGTATTCCTGCAATGGGATTGTTGCTACATGCTCCATTCTTGGTGAATTAAGTGAGGAGTATCCGTCACTTATAAACGGCTTTATCTTTTACAAAATGCCGCATGATTTTTAAGTTTTACAAATTTAACCTTAAACGAAAATCCACCATCAACACCATTTACATCTCGGTTCCCTCAACTCCATCACTATGGTACATCTCCATCCCATTGCAAAGCATCAACAACTCAGCTTCAACTGTAATCACTAATTCCTTATTTTGCTCACACATCCATTCAAATGCTTCCATTGCTTACGGCTCTCGTTAACTCCTTTGGAACCGCATACACCACCGAGAAGCAAAACCCACTTCCTTTGCAATAACATCCAATACCAGCTCAGCTCTAACACCTTGCAGATTTGCACATTCTCCATTTCTAGCCACAACAACAACCATTTCAAACCATCTTTGCCATTAATCATCCACCACCGCAGTAGTATCACCAACAACAACTACACACAAATCTCACTGTAATTCTTCCAACTTGCCGATATGAAGGTTCAAGTTGAAAAACTTGAAAAACAAGAAGTGGTTGCAGACAAGTCTCTCGAGACATGCTACAAGAGTTTGAACACCGACGAAACTTCAAAGAACAATAAGAGCACCACTAGAGATTAAGATTATATGTTGTAATTCTTAATCCAAAAAAAAAAAAGGCATCGATTTTGATTTATTTCAATTATTGTATAAGGTCTATTTTGAATAAAACTATCTATAATTTATGAATAACATTATTAGTTTATAATTTTTCTTGTGATAGTTTTTCGATTACATAGCTTTGTGCTTGAATGATTTATTTTATTGCTATGTGTTTATGGGATGTTTGGTTTCGTTTTTTATAATCCTAATATTCGATCTCATATGATGAGAACCCTTATGGTTTGTGTGGCTTTTTGATTTAGCGGGATTAAGTACTAGCCCATATTGGTAGGCTTTATCAAAGGATCATAAGGTGTTCCGATTGAGACTCATATGTAAAAATTCACAATTTGTTGAATCAATTTGTGTTTACATGAGTTGTGTTTAGCATAAACATATGTGTTATTGGCACGCAATAGTTAAAACCGATTCGACCTTTCTCTGGTAAAGGTTGATGTTGTTTTTTTTCTTTTGTTCTTGCGAGGGGATGATAACATAATGGGGGAGAGTTCTAACTTGAACTTGCGCTTAATGATATATCTTTCTGGGGAGAAGAGGATGCAGAATCTGAGATAACGAATTTGTTAATCAATCGTTTTCCTGTTAAAGAGTTCTAACTTGAACTTGCCTGTTTATATTTCATATATTTTTCTTTTGCTTAACAAAATTTCGGTATAATTGATGTTTATTCCATTATTTATGTATGTATGTATGTGTGTGTGTGTATGATTCAATTGTTTCCGGTCAAGAAAAACTATTGTTTAATATCTTCTTTATTGTTGGGTATCATATATTGTTTTTGGCTTAACAAAAATTTGGTGCAATTGCGGTGCTATAATGTCTATGTTTGTTTCAATTGCTTCTGGTTAAGAGAAATAATTGTGCAAGTCAATTTTCTTTTGGTTTGTATGTATTTTTTATGGCTTAACAAAATACGGGATCATTTGTTTAGTCCAATTCGATTCCGGATAAAAGAAATTAAGTTAATTCTGATCTTAGTTAGACTTATCAAAGTGAAAGGATTCTGTTATTCAAGTCTAATCGAATGCCTTGACAAGAAATACTAGTTAACTAACCTAGTACTTGTCTTGTCAAAAGTGAAAGGTCTAAGTTATTGTCTGAATAATTAGAGCCTGATGAGAAAAATAAAGTTAATTTTGATCTTTATTTTGGTCTTATCGAAATAACCGATTGTATTTGTGCAATCGGTTTAGCAATAGAACTAAGTTTCTTAGTCAATTTGTTAAAATATTAGGGAAAATTGCTTGTGCAATTGTTTCCTGTGATAACGTATTAAAACCAAATTACTTGTAGTTTCGTTTTTTATATTGGATATCTAAAATGGTATGTGGGACCTTCGTGCTTAACTCTTATAGGTTGTACAAGTCTTTTAGATTTGTAAGAGCCTTTCTGTTTGACCTTTATTTGCTCGAACCTTTGTCGTTTTGTGACAAAAGGGGGAGAAATATACGGAGTAAACAAGTGATTTGTAATCACTAAGGAAAGGACAATTGTGCTTAAACGTTATATCTAATGAAAGAGTAAAGCATAGACTAAGGGGGAGTAACATATCATATTGATACTTGTAGTTATCTTGACTACAAAATGGGAATAACAAAGATGTATAGATTGAAAATCTACCTATCTTACCTTTAGGGGGAGTATTAGCTTTGTTATTAAAATGTCAACATCGACATTTATAAATTGAACGTATACAGGTTATTGTGTTGTTAAAACTTGGAATCAAGCGTATGTGTAATGAATTCTTGTAATTTGTTTATCCATATGTATTAAGAGTTTTGTCACTAAAATTGACAAAGGGGGAGATTGTTAGAGCATAGCTTGGTTGAACCCACCAAGCTTTGGTATGTCAAGTTTGGTTGTCATATTTTAGTGAATCAAAACTCATTTAAAGAGTCGCTTAATTATGTACTAGAGACAACTTCGTATAGGTTAGACTAGAAAGTCTAGGATTATGAGACATACAAGTATTACCCGAAGACTTGAAGAATGTGAAGAAGTAAGAAGCTACAACGACAACATCATCCTTCCTCTTGAGGTTAATAATATTTTGACTTAAACTGTTTCATTCCTAACGTATCTTTAAAGTCGTGCTATATTGAAAACATAACTGCGAAGCTGTGAATGATTATACTCTAATAGTAGGACGTGATCACATGATCATAGTGTTAAGGAATAGAATACAAAGTATAACGCTTATCTTTTGAACTTCGTATATAAAACATCGACATAATCGTATGAATGCTATTGTGATTATGTGTATGGGTAAAGGTGAAATTTCATCCTAGGAAACAATGTTTACATTTGTTTAAAGGAAGTACATTCATGAACTTGGTTTATGAATCGAAAGAGAAATCGCTAGGCTTATTGGTATTGTTATTCATTGCATATCCTTGGATTACCAATATGTGTGAGTTAGTTGAACCGATCATAACTTGTTATGTATCTTGGTAAAACTAGTAACAGTGCCTAACTTATGTATTGGTATGACTTTTATTAGTGTAACCGATCCTAAGTAATCACCTGAGATGGTATGATCGATATTTGTAATTTGTGTGACCGATCCTAGTAATTGGTGTGACCGATCACAAAAGTATTGTGTAATCGATCCTTGTAATTGGCGTAACCGGTCCTAGTAATTGGTGTAACCGATCCTAGTGATTTGTGTAACCGATCACAAGTAATACCATGAGAATATGGTAACCGGTCCTGGTAATTGAGGTCACCAATCTTGGTAACCGGTCCCGGTAACCATATTAAGGTAGAACTGATCCTTGTGTTTTCGTAAAACCGTAAACCCATGATTAGTGAATTGATATTTGATCAATCACATAGTTGTCTTGGAATACAGATGAACTAGTTCTAAACTTGTTTGGAAGTGTGGTATAATCGGTTCCAAGATTGTAAATATGAAAGAGGATTTACATAAGAAAAGATGTCGACATACTTTGAACATGCTCGGTAATTCTTATCTTTTATTGTTCAAAGATATTCCTTAATAACTCAAGGATATCTCGGACCGAAAATAAATTAAGAATCTTTTAATTAAGGTGATTAATTTTATGCATATCTCTGGAGAATAAAATTGGTAATGTGCATTTACTAATTGGAGATTTTCTAGTGAGATTTCGGTTACTTTGGACAAAGCATTTCCAGGAATTATGAAAACCGTTTTTGGAAATATATTGCATATCATGAGAATATTCGGTTTTGGAAATTCCTTGGTGTCCAAACTTCCCTGGTCTATAAATACCTAAGTTTGCATTTCGAGCAAACTATCCTAAGAGCCAGCAAAACTACTATTTTGTGTTCTTACTAGTGGAGCCGTCTATCCATAGAGGAAAGTACCCTAATTAGGCGAAATCTCTTATGACCACTCGTTTAAAGACTTCTTTGGGATCTAGAAGCTCTACAAGTAGTGTTGGTGGGAAATTAGATAATTGCAGTTTATTTTAGTTTTCGATTGATTTGATTGACTAACAGTTGTTGAACTTTGATTGCACCTAGTTTGTTTATTCTTGAGAATCTTCTCTCTTTTTGATATAAGATTCACTCAAACTAGATCGAAGTTTCGACGATCTTTAGAACTGTGTTTGTAGATCTAAAGACGTCTTGTGATAATCCATTGTTAACAGACTCCGTTCTGTGCGTGATTGATCACAAGAGATTTAAGTTGTGTTGTGCATGTGTTTATTGAAGATCTAAGAAGATTTGAAGACAAAAAAGTTTTCTCATTTGGGTTCTATATCTTTAGTGTGCACAAAACTTGATCGGCTGGCATCCAACTAATATCGGATTTATTCGATTGATTAGTTGTGTGATATCGGTAGCAATAATAGATTTCTTGAGTTATATTTGATTGTTACAAATCCGGATCTTATTACTTCGGTAATTGAATATTGGATTGATCTAACCAGACAAAGGAGTTTATTGATTAAACGAAAGATCCTTTGCATATGAAGTGAGATATCTTCATTGGAAAGAATCAATAGAGTTGTTACCAAACAGATTTGTTGTTCCTTTACTGTTTGGAATACGATCTAAAGGAATTATTCCAGTGCGTGCACTTATTGAATGTCGGAAGTGTAGGGATACTGAAGAAACTAGGTGAACTATAGGTTTAGTTGCTTGGTCTCAACTATACGAAGTTATTGTTGATTTTATATAGCGGCTTAATTATGAGAGTATTCAATTCTGGACTAGGTCCCGGGGTATTTCTGCATTTGCGGTTTCCTCGTTAACAAAATCTTGCTGTGTCTTTTACTTTTTTATTTCCGCAATTATAATTGTTTTATTATAATTAGAAGTAAAATACACAAACATTAATTCTGAATATACTTGATAGTGATCCTATAGAGTTCGGTTAAGTCCGAACCTATTATCAAGTATCATACTTCGTTTTTGTATTGTCTCGATCTTATATCCATAGTCAATCACACAAGTTATCTTGTTGTCGTATTGTATCGATCTCGTATCCATAGACGATCACACAAAGTGTGAACCGATTCTTTGCATTGTCTCGACTTTGTCCATAGACAATCACTTTCAGTAGAGGACTTATAGGTGGATAAATAAAAGATTGTGGTGTATTTGGGTACCCTCGTCTTTTCATCAATCTATCCAACAACTACCGAAGTAACAGAGTTTAGATTTGTAATCAATCAGTATAGAACCCAATCAAGGAACTATAAAGTGATTCCGATCTCACGCAACTAATCAATCGAATAAATCCGATTCTAGTTGGATCCCAGACGATCAAGGTTTGTTCTACACAAAGATATGAGAAACCAATAAGAAATCTTCTTCGTCTTCAAATCTTCTTTAATCTTCAATTAAACCTGCACAACACCACTTGAATCTCTTGTGATCAATCACACACAAAATGGAGTCTGTTAACAATGTATTATCACAAGATGTATTTAGATCTACAAACAATTCTAAATATCCCGTCGACACTTCGATCTAGTTTGAGTGAATCTTATATCAGAAGAGAAGATTCTCAAGAATAAACAAACTAGGTGCAATCAAAGTTCAACAACCGTTAGTCAATCAAATCAATCGAAAACTAATAAACTGCAATTATCTAGTTTTCCACCAACGGTACTCGTAGAGATTCTTGATCCCACAGAAGTCTTTAAATGAGTGGTCGTAAGAGATTTCGCCTAATTAGGGTACTTTCCTCCGTATAGACGGCTCGACTAGAAACAACAAGAAAGATGAAGTTTGCCTGGCTCTTGGGATAGTTTGCTAGAAATGCAAACTTAGGTATTTATAGACCAAGGATGTTTGGACAGAAAGGAATTTCCAAAACCGAATATTCTCAAGATATGCAATTGATGAGTGCCAAATAGTGCATATTTATACACCTTTTTATTGGCATTTTACTCATCTTTTGCGCTTAGAAATCAGATATTATCCCAGATTCTGTGTTTTCTTTGTTTTCAAGAATAAATATTTGTTTTAATTAATTTTGTATTTTTAGGTAATAAATAAAGCTCGGAGAAATTGAGGAGCCAAAAGAGCGAAGAATTGGAGTCAAGCATCTCTGAGCAAAAACCAAAGCCTGCAAGACAACAAAGATTTGTAACCCAATAAGTAGCAACGCATTTACAAGACATGGGCCCAAGCTATCCAAGACCATGACCGGATCCGAGCCCGTTTAACCTAAGCCATTGAGATCTCACTCATCCACATCCTACTGGTCGCTCCAGCTCTTACACATCATCTCTTGATACTCCGCTCAACACCATATCACTCCAAATCACCCTGAGCCGTTCAGATCGCCCTCAGTTTCATCCTACGGCCGCGTTATCCCTCACTTCGGAGTCATCGAGATCCTACGCTCGCTCCTCTATCCTCATCAAACAATGATGCACCCGCCTCACACTAAAGACCCCTATATAACCTCCCATCTACCGACACTCTCTTCTCTTCTCTTCTTTCTTCTCTCGTTCTCCCCGACAGAGCAGAGCTCTGCTCCTCTGCAACTCCACCCCTTCTTCCCCGACCAGCCCTTGCCTGCAAAACCACCACCTCCATCACCTCCAACACTAGACACAACCACCATCCCCTAACGTCTCTCTACCTAGTTCATAGCTTCTTCCCTAGGAGCTAAGATCGAGACAGAGAGAACTAGGGTTAGGTTTCATGAGCGTAGGGAGCAAGCATCACCTCAGAGCCGAATTGACAAGAGAGAGGACTGAATCAGAGAGCATGGGTAAATGGGTATGACTTTAATTGTTATTTTAAAGCAAATTTAGGGTTTGATATTTTGGGGGATTTTTCATGTATAAATAGAAGGTGTATTTGGATGTTTGAGGCACGCCTGGATTAGCCAGTGTGTCACTTAGATTTAATTTTTGTTTTATTTCTTGCAATGTTTTAATTTCAATTTCCAGGGTGTGTTGAAACCCCTGCTCATATGCTAAGATTGTTCACCTGTCATGTATTGTTCTTGTAAGCTTCATGGTTTGATTGGATAAGCTAGTTGAGTATATGACCACTGTGATGGAGTGTCTTTGTAAGAAGACACTCCATACTAGGGGGAGTGTATAAGATTGGGCAAAACATTAACATGGTGTTCTTCCCCTGGAATGAACCAAGAATAGAACTTGATTAGGAAATGCCTTAGCATAGGTTCAATTGGACCCTTGTTCTTCATGATAAAGCATATTTAGCTTTAAGCTTTAATCTTGCTGTGTATAACATGATAAGATTAGTAGGTAATTGAAGAAGCTAATGACCACTTGTGATGAGTCAGACTGTAAGAAGACAAATCATACTAGGGGGAGTTAGTGGATTTAGTTAGTAAAAATCTACCTTAGACCTTCAAATGAAGGACACAAGAATAGAGTTAAGCCACATTGCTCGAGCATGAGGTCGGGGTGGAACCAACCACCCTTGTCTTGCCGCTTTACCTCGCTTGCCTTAGTTTAGGTTCACAACTAAAAATCAGCCGTATTGGCACAAAAATATCTATGTTACCATCTCTGTCACTTGTCACTTAGAATTCAATTGAAGAAGAAGCCTTAGATCACTAGAGCACCACAAGTCTCTCGTGGTTCGACTCAGACGTGCCAGTTCTACAACCGGACACCGTGCACTTGCGGTATTACCGTAGGCCGTAATTTATATACATCTTCCGAGGCCTACCAAGTTTTTGGCGCCGCTGCCGGGGACTTGGGTGTGCCACCGCTGATTTTTTGTGCTTGTCTTTACTGAAATGTATTCATCCTCGTACATATCCGGTGTAACTTAGTTTATTTTCTTAGTGTAATCTTCATCCATCCTCTGCATTGTTGTTTATTTTCTTAGTGTAACTTAGCGTATTTTCTTTTGTATTGCATTACTCTCATCCATCCTGTGCATTTGCGCAATTTTTTTTTATGCTGTGTCTTGAGCTGTGCATTATAGAGAACTAATCTCTTTGTTGAGCCAACAGGTGCTGGCTGTGCTTGAGCTGCTGCTATGCAAGCCAAAGGAAAGCAGGCAAGGGACAAACTCAAGACTTGAGGTTAGCCAAAACCGTGCATTTGTGAATCTTGACTTGTTTTGTGGTGTGTAAGGTGCAAGCTTGGCTTGTCTCAAGGATAACCACGACCCCGAACCGTAATTTGTATGCACTCGCTTGTGTGAGCACATGTGAAACCACCTTGCTAGCCCCCTGAAGCTGCAAGTGTGGCTGCAAGTGTGGGTCACAACTGTAACCTGTCAATCCTGAGCTTAACCCCACCCGACCCCTAATTGCATGTTACACACTTGAGTTTGTTGTCTTCGTGTGATTCTTTGAACTCTATTCTTGTGAGAGGGTTAGTGTGTAACCCTGAAACCTTGCGTGAGCTGGAGGTTGCAAACCTTGTTGCCAAGCCCCTGAGCTTAGCTGCAAGCCCTGCAAGCCCCTGTAGCTGCAGGCTGTAAGCATCTCTTGAATAGACCAAGGTTGAGACCAAACCCTTGAATAGACCAAGCCCCTGTAATACTCTACCGAATCCTCACTTGAGACCTTGTGTTGGTTCTCATATACTAAGGTTGTGATCAACCCTGAGCTGGCTTGAACCACCATTCCTGGTAAGCCTGTTTTGCTTGACCCAGTGCTGACCCTGAGCTTACCTGAGTGTATTGCTCTGCCCTGTATAGCCCTGCACTACTCTGTGCAAACCTGAGCTGCCATCTCACCTAAGCAAGACCCTGTTAACCCAACTGCATCTGCCCTGAGCTGAGCTGTACCATTAGAGACCTGTTGAACCTGTTGCATTGTATGTGCACCCACATGAGCTGTGGTTCCCAAGCCGTGTGTTTGTAACCTGACCTCAGAGTGCTGCTCCCTTGCAAGCCCCCCGCATTTACAAGTGTTGGGTCACAAATAGGAAACCCAAGTTAAGTGAGCTTAACTCCACCCGACCACACCTTGCACATTCTCTCGTATAGCCTTGTGCTTGTTTTGCCAATCTATGCACAAGTCGTAAACCTATCCCTGCCTCAGATCAGAATTACAGGGGTTGTCTTTGTTGCTTAAGCATAACCCGAGCATATCTGGTGGAAATTGAACCACGTACTCAACCCACCCGTAGTCCGTGAGGCTTGAATGATAATTCTGTGCAAACCTGTATTGCCATGTGCTGTGTGTGTGTGTTTTGAGCACATAACAAGTTTTTGAACCGAGCTGTTAGCTTCATTTTTATGCAATCTGTTTTGAGCTGTTTTGCTTGACCCAGTGCTGACCCTGAGCTTACCTGAGTGTATTGCTCTGCCCCGTATAGCCCTGCACTACTCTGTGCAAACCTGAGCTGCCATCTCACCTAAGCAAGACCCTGTTAACCCAACTGCATCTGCCCTGAGCTGAGCCGTACCATTAGAGACCTGTTGAACCTGTTGCATTGTATGTGCACCCACATGAGCTGTGGTTCTGAAGCTGTGTGTTTGTAACCTGACCTGTGAGTGTTTGCTCCCTTGCAAGCCCACGAAGCCGCAAGTGTTGGGTCACAAATAGGAAACCCAAGTTAGCTGAGCTTAACTCCACCTGACCACACCTTGCACATTCTCTGTATAGCCTTGTGCTTGTTTTGCCAATCTATGCACAAGCTGTAAACCTATCCTGGCCTGTACTGTGAATTACAGGGGTTGTCTTTGTTGCTTAAGCATAACTGAGCATATCCGTGGAAATTGAACCTCCGTACTCAACCATTTTTGTAGCCGTGAGGCTTGAATGACAATTCTGTGCAAACCTGTATTGCCATGTGCTGTGTGTGTGTGTTTTGAGCACATAACAAGTTTTTGAACCGAGCTGTTAGCTTCATTTTTATGCAATCTGTGTGATCTTGTGAGTGAGCATAATCATCTGCAACCTGAGGTACCCAACTGTATTGCTGAGCTTGACTCTGTCAACCATTGTTCCAACTGTGCACTGGGCGATAACTTGCCGGCTAAATTGAATCTAACATCTGTTGGGCTTTGCACAAACAACTGAGCCCAATAAACCAAACTGGAAATTGGGCTGTACCAAGACAGCCCACAAAAACCAAACCAAACACTAGGCTGCACAGTCTCACATGACCTGGGCTGTAAATTAACCTGGGCTGTGCAAATTCAAACGGCTGGGCTGTCTACACAAACTGAGACCCACTGTGTACTGAGCTGCCCTCTGCTGGGATGCGCACAAAACTCAACCCACTTCTGGGCTATACATAATCTGGGCTGTGCAACCAAGCTGGGCCAGACCATCTAGGCTAGAACCCATCTGCTGGGCTGTTTAGCATCAACTGGGCTGGGCTTCCCAAACAAACCAAAACCCAAACAAACCAAATCCCAATAAACCAAACTTTTTGCCCACAAAAACCAAACCAAAACCCAATAAACCAAATTCCCACATAAACCAAAGCTCATTTTCATGTAACTCTTTAGATTGTTAGTAAATTTTCATTGTATATATCCAGGAAGACTTGTTAAATTTTTTCTTTCTTGCATCGGTTGAGTCTTCTTGTGCTTATATTGTGCTAATCCGATATGATCTGTTGGATTCTAGCCTTGATCAACGAAGCTCTAACCTTGCTCCGCCGACATCCAGAATCTCTTCCTTTTTATCTTATCGGATAGTTCTCGTGGTACGTGATTTGTTCAAATTTTTCTATCTCATGACACATTGAGGACAATGTTTGATTTAGGTTTGGGGTGCATTTGCATTTAGAGTTTTTAGTTTTTATTTTGCATTTACATTTTTTAGTCTTTTATTTTACCTTTTATTTTCAAAAAAAAAAAAAAAAAAAAAAAAAAAAAAATTCAAAACTCTTTTTTGTAAAAACCTCCAACTTTAGAGATTTTAGAGTCACTAGCATGCTTTTAGCTATGTTTACATAGAGATTACGATGAAATAACAGAACTTGGAAGTACCGGAGAACGCAATCGGTTCCTTAGTTGATTAGAGCGTTAAAGTTGGATTTAACCATACCGAGGGCTAATTAGGTCTTTGTTTAGATATTCTAGTAGAATTGTGATCACCCATAGTGGAGACTACCCATTTTACATCAAGTGAGGCACCAACCTTCAATTTTTTGCAACTTTCTAGAAAAGTCATTAGAGTGTGTGTCACCGTACGTAAATTCGGGTAGGAATGGTGAGCTACCCAACTTCGCACCACTTTCAAGCACTACTTTTGATCTCTTGAGTGCTAGTTTTTGTCAATCATGAGGGTGACGTCTAAAGATGAAAACTCCTTCTAAATACCGATTTGTAGTTAGCATCATTCTCTCTCTCAATCAAAGAAGACCCATAGAAACACATCATCGTCAAGAACCTGAATAGAATCGGAATATTGAAAGAAAAATTGATATAGTCCAAGGTTTACGTACAACAAAAAACAAAGAAAAGAAAATAGGATGAGAATTAATAAAATTTATAAAATCAAGACAATACAAGTTGTGGAAAAATTGAGTGATAAAGTCCTTTGTCCATGGAGTTAGTTGTTTCACTATTTGTATTTGTATTTTTATTTTCACTTATTATTAAAAAAAAAAAAAAAAAAAAAAAAAAAAAAAAAAAAAAAAAAAAAAAAAAAAAATATTGTAGTTTATTTTCTTATTTTTGCTACCACCATGGTAAAGAAGAGTTTAAAAAGAAAAATCCAAACAACAAGGAATTTGAGTAGAAAAGTTAAAAATTGTCAAGTTTTGTGAAGTTTAGAAGTTCATCATCAACATTTGAAGACATCAAGACCAAGACCGAAGATTGAAGACGTTTCTATGGTTTCTTATGAGAGAGTGATATTAATTGCCGATCGGGTGAGAAGTGAGTGAGTACTCCCACCCCTTGCTAATGGTTGATTTCCTTTCTTAGAGATCATCGGAAAAAGATTCTTTTTGTCCACACTTCGTGAGTCTCGATTTTATTTCGGAAGGTTATCCTTCTTACCTACAACGTGTCAGGATTTCTCTCTTTACTCCTGCTCGCACACATGAGAGACTAAAAAGCGATCTTTTTGAGTGCAATTATCATAAAATCCTAATGGTGAGGCAGAAGTTGAGACTTATGATCACAATCGAATCCGAATTCTTTCATATGGTATGGTTACTTCTCGCTCAGCACTTAAGGATGAGAATGCGTTCTTCGATAGTTCTAACTTATGTTACTAGCATGCAGAAACTCTATGTCCTCATAGCTCTTAGGATGCTTGAGACTCTTCTACACTCTGAAGTTGGAGAAGGTTTTGTGGGTACACCTCTTGTAAACCCTCACGAGACTACAACTCGTCCACTAGGGACACCTAGGGGTTTAAAGGCTTAGTGCATACGCTAAATGCATTCGAGAGACCTGCGACAGGGTATAGTTAGGATTTCTTATTTTCTGTTTCACTTGAGGACAAGTAAAATTCAGGTTTGGGGGTATTTGATGAGTGCCAAATAGTGCATATTTATACACCTTTTATTGGCATTTTACTCATCTTTTTGCGCTTAGAAATCGATATTATCCTGCATTCTGTGTTTTCTTTGTTTTCAAGAATAAATATTTGTTTTAATTAATTTTGTATTTTTAGGTAATAAATAAAGCTCGGAGAAATTGAGGAGCCAAAAGAGCGAAGAATTGGAGTCAAGCATCTCTGGAGCAGAAAGCCAAAGCCCGCGCGCACAACAGTTGTAACCCAATAAGTAGCAACGCATTTACAAGACATGGGCCCAAGCTATCCAAGACCCGCGACCCGGATCCGAGCCCGTTCAACCTAAGCCATTGAGATCTCACTCATCCACATCCTACGGTCGCTCCAGCTCTTACACATCATCTCTTGATACTCCGCTCAACACCATATCACTCCAAATCACCCCCGAGCCGTTCGAGATCGCATCGCTTCATCCTACGGCCGCGTTATCCCTCACTTCGAGTCATCGAGATCCTACGCTCGCTCCTCTATCCTCATCAAACAATGATGCACCCGCCTCACACTAAAGACCCCTATATAACCTCCCATCTCACCCACACTCTCTTCTCTTCTCTTCTTTCTTCTCTCGTTCTCCCAAACGGAGCGGAGCTCTGCTCCTCTGCAACTCCACCCCTTCTTCCCCGACCAGCCCTTGCCTCACAAAACCACCACCTCCATCACCTCCCGACACTAGACACAACCACCATCCCCTAACGTCTCTCTACCTAGTTCATAGCTTCTTCCCCTAGGAGCTAAGATCGAGACAGAGAAACTAGGGTTAGGGTTTCGCGACGAGGGAGCAAGCATCACCTCGTGAGCCGAATTGACAAGAGAGGGAACATCGAATCGAGAGCAGGGGTAAATGGGTATGACTTTAATTGTTATTTTAAAGCAAATTTAGGGTTTGATATTTTGGGGGATTTTTCATGTATAAATAGAAGGTGTATTTGGATGTTTGAGGCACGCCTGGATTAGCCAGTGTGTCACTTAGATTTAATTTTTGTTTTATTTCTTGCAATGTTTTAATTTCAATTTCCAGGGTGTGTTGAAACCCCTGCTCATATGCTAAGATTGTTCACTGTCATGTATTGTTCTTGTAAGCTTCATGGTTTGATTGGATAAGCTAGTTGAGTATATGACCCTGTGATGGAGTGTCTTGAAGAAGACACTCCATACTAGGGGGAGTGTATAAGATTAGGCAAAACATTAACATGGTGTTCTTCCCCTGAATGAACCAAGAATAGAACTTGATTAGGAAATGCCTTAGCATAGGTTCGGGTGGACCCTTGTTCTTCATGATAAAGCATATTTAGCTTAAGCTTTAATCTTGCCATGTATAACATGATAAGATTAGTAGGTAATTGAAGAAGCTAATGACCATGATGAGCCTGACTGTAAGAAGACAAATCATACTAGGGGAGTTAGTGGATTTAGTTAGTAAAAATCTACCTTAGACCTTCAAATGAAGGACACAAGAATAGAGTTAAGCCACATTGCCTGAGCATGAGGTCAGGTGGTGGAACCAACCACCCTTGTGCTGCACAGTTTACCTCAGTTGCCTTAGTTTAGGTTCACAACTAAAAATCAGCCGTATTGGCACAAAAATATCTATGTTACCATCTGTTGTCACTTGTCACTTAGAATTCAGTTGAAGAAGAAGCCTTAGATCACTAGAGCACCACAAGTCTCTGTGGTTCGACTCGTACGTGCCCAGTTCTACAACCAGACACCGTGCACTTGCGGTATTACCGTAGGCCGTAATTTATATACATCTTCCAGGCCTACCAGCAATAAATGCCCAAATCGGTTTTCCTAATTCCTGAAGATGCTTTGTCCAATATTTTCCGAAATCTCTCAATAGAAAAACTCATTTCCTTGCTTGGATTGAACTCTAGATGGACGCATTAGAGGCTGAGGTAACTTGAAAACCGTGTGTATGGGTCTGGTTCCAGGATTGGATAAGAACTTGATCACTTCTCTTAGCCAAATCCCATTTTCTTCAAAATAGCCAAAATATCGAACTAAGGGCACTTCTGTGTTTACTTTTGCATTTTTTCTTGATAAGTATGCATTCAGGGAGGTGGAGAAACTTCTACATTGTGATTTACTTGGGTAAGGATAGAAACAAGTAGAACACGTCCTATACTCTTTTTGGAAATTGGTTTCCTTGTTCAAGTGAGATTCATCCTTTTATTTGAAGTAGGATTTATATTGCACTCTGATGGAAATTCGCGTGATAAATTTTAATACTTGGTGTACTTGAATTGAGTTCTTACTAATGGAATGTTGAGTGATAGCATCTTTCTTTTGCATATATGATAACCTTGTTCTTCTTTCAAAACGATATTAATCTTCAAACTGATGACATAGAAGTTAACATAAGTACTCATCATCTTGAGTTTGCTGATGTAGATACCCATCCTTCGTTCTCCATAGAGTCATCTTATGTAAGTCTTGATATTTATCCCTCCTTGATCATATATACATATTCCTTCGACCATTGAATGAATAGAAGTAGTCGTATTTGTCAAGGATTCACTTTGTTTAGGTGTTCGTCAAAAGACTTCAGATTTGAGACACTTAGGGAGAATGGTTGTAAACTCTTCATACGGACTCTGATTTGAGTCCCCGACCCCAAATTTGAAAGAAAATATAATAGGCTTTCTAATGCAAAATGAATGACTTGAATCTGAGTTTGTTTGGCCAATCAAATCCGTGTATACTTTTAACTTCAAAAATCCATGTAGATACCCATCCTTCATTCTCCATAGAGTCATCTTTTGTAAGTCTTGATATTTATCCCTCCTTGATCATATATACATATTCCTTAGACCATTGAATGAACAGAAGTAGCCGTATTTGTCAAGGATTCACTTTGTTTAGGTGTTCGTCAAAAGACTTCAGATTTGAGACACTTAGGGAGAATGGCTGTAAACTCTTCATACGGACTCTGATTTGAGTCCCCGACCCCAAATTTTAAAGAAAAGAGAATACGCTTTCTAATGCAAAATGAATGACTTGATTCTGAGTTTGTTTGGCCAATCAAATCCGTGTATACTTTTTCAGATTGCACTTACTTCGGTTTTGGGACCACATCTCCTAGCTCGTTTGTCCATTTGAGGCCCCCTTTTGATATGTTGTTGAGAATACATATGGGAACATATTTTCCTTAGTAAGCACACTAAAATTCCTTATGCATTGTCATCAGTTTTCGAGTCTTTACGCTGGAATGTGCAGATATCTCCTTTCCAAATGAGTCTTTGTTGCGTTTGAACCCTTGATGCATTGAGACTTTTAGGAAACTACCCCTTAGAGTGTTGTGACCTAATTAAACTTCCTTAAATTTTCATAGGTCGTGAGTTTGATCCCCTTGAGACAAAAATTATCCGTGGCGTGCTTATACGTTTTACCCTTTGTTATGCAAAACGTATTTTTTGTGGTTCTTTGAGGAATATGGGTTTGAATAAAACCTATGTGTATCCTTGGGGACATGGATTAGCTTTATTAGGATTGAAATAAGGGTAGGATCTCTAAGTATGGGATATATTTCGTTTTTTTCTTGTGAGGCTTGATATATATATTCGTTAAAAAAAAAACCTTAATTTGCTTCGTATATCATATTCCGTGAAATTCGTTTGACTTACACTTTTGTATACTTAAGATATGGAAATAACTCAATATATTCCTGTTGAGAATGGAAAATAAAGATCTTCCTTCAATGATGACTCAGGCGTCTATCAGTCCCCGGTTATTAATACTTCTCACATTGAAGAAACTCGAAGAGATGAAGCACTGCCTCTGAATGTCACGGAATATCCTATTGGTGGTCTTGTTTTTCGTTGGTCCTAAAGCAATCCTAGTCTTAGATGACGTACTCATAGAGGAAATCGGTATTGATGCTGGATCTGCAAAGTCGTATAAGGCTATAAGGCAAAGATACGACCATGTTGCTACGATGAAGGAGATAAATTATGTCATTCGTCCCTCCAGTTAATGACTTGTGATCGGTTCTCAGTGAAGCAAGGAATATAACTTTTAACATCACCCCTCCTGGTCTTCTTTCTGGGAGACTTTCTGAGAATCTTAGCTTCAATGTGACGCGGCTGCTAGAATGACTCAACTCTGTCAGAGTCTGTTGGAATGAGTTGAGTTCAGAACCTCATTTTTAGAGGGGTTATTTAACGGTTGGTACCCAGCAAATGACCAACACCTAGATTTGGTACCTAATATTTAAAATATTAAGGGTTGGTACCTTGACCTGTCGTTGACTGTGAAGTCAACCCGTTGACCTAACTACGTTCTTTATGTTATTAACTTGTTAGTCTTATCAATGATAACAATGGCTAGTGTTGTCCTAACGTATGGTCAGTGAAATTACACATGTGTCTGAATCTCAACGTCGCCTTCGAATAAACGGCCAAGATTAATCATTGTTAACAACCCTAAAACCAAATCTCTACTCATTCATCGTCTTCTTTCTCCTCAAGAACAATCTGGAACTGTGATTAAAAAAAAAAAAAAAAAAAAAAAAAAAAAAAAAATGGAACAGCCAAACAAAAAGTTAATGAGTGGTCGTTGTTTTCAGTGGCTCTTTACTAAACTCATATCGCAAGGTCTTTTCATTTTGGGAAATACTACTACTGAATCTCATTCCATAACTACCCTAAAATTCCAATCAATTCAAACTTCAAATAATGAAACCCTAGTAATTGTTG
Source organism: Papaver armeniacum (assembly GCA_023531295.1). Taxonomy (NCBI): domain Eukaryota; kingdom Viridiplantae; phylum Streptophyta; class Magnoliopsida; order Ranunculales; family Papaveraceae; genus Papaver; species Papaver armeniacum. The sequence continues at coordinate 185 of JAJJWW010006561.1, read as the reverse complement.
TTCCTTCAAAACCTTTTCTGATAACGTTAAAATAATATCAACCTATCAATCTCAACTAATTCGCATCAAATTAAGAAGTAAAAGAAGAAGCAGATGGATTAGAAACCAAATTTAATTACCACAGCTTGATACTCCAATTTCTTGTCATCTTCACAGAGCTTGGTACACTAGTACAAACGAGACCC
>JAJJWW010006560.1:0-27287 GCA_023531295.1 Papaver armeniacum | reverse complement strand
GTGGGAGTTTTAAAAAGATTGAAAATTGTAAGAGGGAAGTGCAAGTTTTGAAGTTGCTCCAAGAAAATATTCCTCTAAAAGGCAAAAGAAGAGCTCCAGCTTTTGAAAGTTAACAACAAAAAATTCAAAAACAAAAGGCTAAACTGCGAAAGAGCGCGTTGAATGGAAGATACGCCAAATGAAGATAAACAAAGAGGCCAAAACTTGTACTCTATTTTTATTGAAGTTGTTTAGTACGTTTTATTATTGCCTAAGTTTATATCTTGTAAAAGAATTGGCATCAATGAATGAAAATATTTAGATTTTAAAATATAGATTTTCATTTCAGATTAAGCGAAATTTATTATAATTTAAACTTGCAAATAACATCAAACTACATTTTAATAAACCACAACAAAAACATCAAACTACATCAAATCCAGCGACATTCTCTTTGTAGAGTTTATAACATTAAAAATGCTTAAACTCTCTTCCTCTTTCTTTCAAACTTGTCCGAGCGATGGTTTTTGTAAAAAGATAAACAACAAGTTCAAATATTTATGATGCATTGATCGGTGAGGACAAAAGGTAAGATAATCACCAAAGCTTCGTTGGATAATCCATAATAGCTACGGTGAACCATCCACAAAACTTCCGTATAATGTTTGACTTCCTTAGTGATGAATGAAATTCTTAGTTTTAGGCTCTTCAAGCTTATGGTTTCGGTCGGGATGCTACAAAATGTCCCAATACTCTTTCCCTGTAAATAGTCACCTGTTCATTGGTCTCATCAAACGATCTATCCAACATCGAACAAGAGTAACATCTTCTTCCATTGTAAAGACCGAGCGGCATTCGAGTGCAAATAGCGATGTGCTTGAGATGGACCATCTTTTAGAATTCTAAAACACGTTTAAGAAATTTTAAAAGGTTTACCGTGAGCTTCCTCCCGATTATCAAGAGTTGTTTGGATCACTTCATCTTAGTTACACCCGCTAAACTTTCCTCGATAAATTTTCATTACTGAGCAAGAAATGGCTGGACCGAAGCTTTAATAGATTGAAAACGAGCTCGCAATCGACGCAGGCATCTCGGTTTCCTGGGTTTCCGTCGCCGGAGTCAAACATTGAAAAAACGTTCTCCCAATTATCCACAAATGTTCGAAAGCCCATACTGAGTGATTACCCTATGAAAAATATGCTTTGCATATAGTTAGATCCTCTTCTTCAGTAAACTTGGGACCCCGATTTCTAACATACATTTCTGGAGAGTGAGAGAGATTAAGAATTTTAAGAAAAAAAGAAGAAGAAGAAGATGTGATTTTTTGAGATGGAAGAATGAAATTTATAGATCGAGAAAGAAAATCGAGTCGTTTGCGTTTGTAGTATAAACACGCGGCTTTCCTTGATCGCTAGTTTGAATTATAGTTGGCGTTGGTAGTAAACCGCGCGATTTTACTAAAACCGCCCGTTTGAATTACCAACGTGTATTTTTAGTTATAAATAAGGCACTAGGGGTGCCTCTCAACCAAACCAACAGATTTGTTTCTCCACATCCACCATGTTTTCTAAAGGCGACGCGAAGCAAATATTATGTGTCGAAGCAAAAGAGGTTTGTCCATTATGTTTCATAAATAACCACAGTCTTATGCAATGCCCTTGGATGTATTCAAAGTGTCTGCGGGAAGGTTTTTAGCGCATCAGAATGGTGATTGAATCACAACCGGAAAAGCTCAGGTATTTCAATGTCAAGATCCCAACTGTTCAGAGGAACCACATATGCTGGATGATGCTATGAAGATTAAAAAAAAAAAAAAAGATTGCAACACTCTGCAAAAACTTCAAACTTAGAGCCAAATTGAAGGAGTTATTACATTGCTTGCATTGTGGATATGGAGATCACGAATACAAACATTGTCCACAGAGAATCAGTGGATGCTCAAAGCCCGATTGAAAGACTTTTATGCATTTGCAGACTTCTTATGAAGAAGACACATATGGAAGGCATTTCTGGGAATGTCCTAATTTTTTTTTGGTGGAGTAGGCTGATTGAAGTTGAAGGACAAATCGATTCACTATGGTATTATGTTATTTATTTGTTGTTTATTTTGTGTTATTACGAGTATCTAAAACCATCAATATCATAAGTAATTTAAATTTTTCCTCGATTAAACATTGCACCATCAATTACATAAATAAGAACATACTGCATTAAACAACCACATCATACATGAGAATAAAATAAATACATTAAATTAAAACAACTACTACATAGGCGTCAATTCTGCGGCAAAGGTGAATTTCTGTAGGTGATGTAGGGATCGTATCTGTTGAGCACCCTAAGAATGTTGAAACAAGCATGGAAGTCGAAAGGACGACCGCGGTGAGATGCTTGCCACATCGCTAGAGTTCTTGGCAACACTTCATGTTCGGCTTCACCGTTGAGCTTATTTTGGTGATTCTCCATTAGTTGGGTGACGAACTCCAATACATTCATACTAATTACACTAAACGATGCTGCAATCCGTGAGAATCACGCCCATGGATGTTCCCGGTTTCAGCGGAATATTACTCAGAACTTTCTCCCGAAATTCAACGTCGAATCGGCAACATTACTCTTGACAAAGATCTTGTGTGTGAGAAACAAAGGCTCTACAAATAGCTAAATCATCTTGTTTAGTGAATCTAATACCACGAACTCTGGGATGCATTTTTGTAGATGATTTGAGAGTGAAGAATGTGTAGAATGTGTGAATCGAGTTGAAATGAGGAGTATTTATAGAACTCAAAATTATAGCCGTTAGATCACAAGATTTTTTCAGCGTCCAGTTCGGTAGGCTTGGCGCTTTTGTGACAGAGGTAGCGGATCAAGCTTAACGTCAAGGCGTTTGAAGTGACCACGTCGCGTTGGAATAAAGCGTTGGCGTTTTTGATCACACGCTAGCGTTTTTTGGCAAGCACGCCTTACTTCCCTCAAGCGCACGATGGGTGAGTCCTGACTCAATTTCAAACCAACAAATTTGTTGATTTGAACATCCATTTTCATGTTTGTTCATTCCATAGTGTGTGAGCAAAATGAACAAACTTGGAGTTTGTTCATTCCATAGGAACTTCTCTAATAGAATAACAAAAACCGACACTTATTTAGGTACTCCTCTTTTCTTTACTAGATTTAAATCTTTAACTATCAAAATTTGTTAGAAAAAGTTCATAATATAGTCCAAGGTTAGAAGGCTAAATTCCTTTTGCAGGCTAGTAGGACTACGCTTATTAAGTATGTCACTAGCGTTATGTCTATGTTTCAGATGATGTGTTTCTCCCTTCCTGAAAAAACATTAGACCTTCAAAGAGACTTTTGGTGGAAAAAGAATAAGAGTAACATTGGTGTGTATATTAAAGCTTGGGACTTGGTTTGTATTAGTAAAGTCAGTGGAGGTTTAGGAATAAAAAATCCTCATAAGTTTAACCTAGCTCTTTTAACAAGATTAGCTTGGAGATTATAAGAAAACCTAGATAAATTATGGAGCATAATTCTTAAATGTAAGTACTTCCCTAAGACTGATTCTTTAAATTATAGAAAAAAACAGTCAAATCTTGGGTGTGAAGCATTTGCAAAGTTCTAGATGTTATAAAAGAGAATCATAATTGAGAGATAGGAAATGGTGAAAAAAAATCACATATGAAACGATAGATGGCTTACTGATAGTAGTTTACCAAAACCTAGGAATGGTTCTAACAATATGTCTTATAAAAAAATATCTGAGTTATTCAATAGTCATGGAGAATGGAATCATAATTTAATTCAAAATCTGTTTGATGATGAAACTATCAAAAAAATTAATGCTATTGAGCCAAACAATTTAGAAGGTACGTAAGAATGTGTTAAATGGTTAGGTACTCGAGATGGATCAGTTTCTGTAAAATCTGCGTATAACTATCTGTGTAATAGGAATCACTTAGAGAACAAGGTAGAGTGGTATGATATTTGGAAACTAAAAGCTATCCCTAGAGTGCAAATGTTCTTATGGAAGTCTTTGAGTGAATGTCTCCATGTTTAAGATATTTTAGGTAGACATATTGCTGTAGAATACTCAGTGTTTCCATGTGTAATAACATAGTCAATGCAAGTATTGATCACTTGTTTCTAAGATGTCCTTTCTCTGAAGCAATTTGGAGAGGTATGTTTTTAACCATTGTTTTCTATAATACTGCCAACTATAACTTTAAAAGTTGGTGCATAAACTGGCTTAAAGACATAGAAAATAGATAAACGTATGCTTATCATATGGTTAACTCATTATCAAGGCTAATCCCTAAGATCTGATCAAGTCCATGAAAAAAGAGTTAACTCATTATCTAAAAAGTAAAGAGTTAGGGAAGAACAATAATAAAAAATAGTAGAATGTGTGATTGTTGGCATCCGGGCTGCAAATTTGATGATTATGTTATCTCTAACGGTACTAAATATATCTTTTTTGATGCAACTGTCAAGAAAAACTCTAATGAGTTTGCATATGCTATAATCCTAAAAGGATGTGATAGTCTGATTTATAACTTTGCAGGAGGAAAGGGGAGATGTTCAAGCCCTGAGGAAGCAGAAGCTAGAGCTTGCAAAGAAGCCGCAAGATGGGCCAGAGAAATTGGTCTAGATAATGTAGTATTTCCAAATTGACAATATAAATGTTATAAACAGAATAAAGACAAGGATTTTTGTCGTCAATTGGAGAAGTAAAGCTTTTATACTTAAAGCTTTAGGTTTCAAAAATTATTTTTCCTCTTCTTCTTATTATTATGTCAAGAAGGATTATAATTTTGTAGCGGATAAACTAGTCAAGTATCTTATCAGGTTTGATATCCAGAATATCGACTCTAGATATTGGGATAAAAATAGGAAAAGTTACTATCTTAATGATATATGTAATGTGAACAATGTATTTGCTTTGGCTTAGTTCTAATGTATTCTCTTTTTATCAAAAAAAAATAATTATTAAATAATTAAAATACTTTTTCGTTTTTAAAAGAGTTAAAATAGTCTAAAATGAAAAAGTGATAATAACTCTTTTCCAAAAACGGAAGGAGCATGATCTTAAGCCTTATACTTCTGAACTTAACACATATTCAAATCCTTTTAAAATTGAAACTTATTCAAATCGTTTCCCTCACAAACTAAAATTAGACTTAGCTACATCAATTGATTTTGGCCATACCGATTGATCTCAAAGGAAATTTCATCATTGTTTTTTTCATTTTTTTTCAGTATCGACTTATATTTGGAAATCCAATAAGTTCTGAAATATTTGACACGAAATTGAACTTGTTGGTTTATATAAATTTAATCCTGAATTTAGTGGAAAAAATGGCTATGACCCCTTTAGAAAATTTCATTTATCTTTCAAATTCAAAGATTAAACTACTTCATGTTCTAATTGTTCCCTGGTGTATCAGATTTTTGTTATGACCTAGCGGTGCTTGAGACAATTAAATAAGCAAAAACTTTCCACCCTGATTCGGTGAGAGTCATTAACGATGTTGTTAATTTACTAATAGAAATGCATAACGAAATAGTTGGTACAATAGTAATATTTTAGATGAATCTAAACTGCATCTTCAACTTCAACTAATATATTGTTCTAATTCCTGGATACGCTTCCATGTGAAGAAGAGTAGTAATAATAATTTTGTAGAACTCGTTGTGTGGTACGTTTGATATTCACTACCTTTTCTCTTCCTTATGTTGTGAGTAAGAAGGAGAAAATCTCTATTAATGGCGAAGCCATGTTTTTTTTTTATATAATTTTTAAACAATTAGTGGCGGGATTCGAACCCCTAACCTATAACTTGGGAGCTTGACCCCTGGCCAACTGGGTTATTCCCCCATTAGTTGACGGAGCCAGGGGTTGACTAACCCTGGCTCTAACCCCCCCCCCCCCCAAAAAAAAAAAAAAAAATCTCCACATTCATATAAACACCTCTAATTTTATCATGAATTCAAGCTTAGGCCATTAAGATCGACATTTAGCTAAAAAAAATCTAGAATTTCTTATTAGCACTTCTTCATTGTATTTACTAAGTCCGCCACTAGTCTCCGCCATATAGCAAACAAAAGTAAGGATTATTAAACACGGGATACCTATTTGGACCTTGATCAATATATAATGAACTCCTGGATGCACCCAACTTGACCTTCTTATACTAATAATGTTTTCAACTACCAAAAGTAAAACTTAAAAAGAGTCGTGAACCATTTCATATCCCCACAAATCAAATGGTGTATGTACGACATGTTAAAATACGAGGGCTTTAGGTCTGGTCAAAAGATCCGAATCTTGTTCAACAATTTACAACAAGAGCTAATCAAAATAATGGAATCGTAAATCCCCATTATCTTGAATGGATAACCGAAGACTCAATTCCAATTCTTGGATACAAATTTCAATAATTTCTGCACTCATATAGGATATGTTCACGGATCTCGAAACTTCACAAGGATTATGGAACAATATTGAGGAGAGATTTGCTCGACGTCATCTACACATGCAATTCAATCTGCGCACGTAGCTTCAAATCTAAAATGGGTACTTCTCACACCAAATATCTTATGGAGGTTAAAACAATTCAAGACCAAATTGCAAAACCAAGTTTTCCAAAATCGACAATGAAATGGTGGTAACTATACTCTATGGACTTGCTAGTGATTACAATGCTTTTGGAACTTCTATTAGGATTAGGAATCCACCAATTACTAGTAAAGAATAACATAATCTTTTGATCAGTGAATAAATGGTTGTTTCTCATCACAAGATTGAATCTGATGCTAAAGCTTTTGCTGCTATGAACTCTAGTTTTCCTACTTATAGGCCAAATTTGAATTCTAGTTATTCTTCATTTAGACCACCCTCAAGTAACTTTGGATACATAAGAGGTGGAAGATATCCTAATCCAGCCTTTTTCCCAAAATCAGCTAATAGAGGTGGTGCATCTACTAGTAATACAACTACTGTGAAACCTCCACGTCAAATTTGTGGCAAATTGGGTCATATTGATCCTAAGTGTCATCAGAGTCTTAATTTTTCATACCAAGGCAGAGCTCATCCAGCTAATTTTCAATTTATGCTAGCTTCAACTGATGTTTTTGATGATGATGCCTGGTATGCTGACAGTGGAGAAAATAACCATATCACATCAAATATTGAAACTTTGACTACTTCTCCTCCTTATGATGGTGCTGAGGTTATTTCAATAGCTAGTGTCCAAGGTATGCACATATCTCATATTGGAAATAATCTTAAACATGTGCATGATCATTCTTTCAAGCTTGTCAATGTTCTTATTGTTTCAAACTCTTCTCAAAACTTACTCTATGTTCATAAGTTTACTAAGGATAATCATTGTTCTTTAACATTTGATTCCTGGTTTTTGTGTCAAGCATCTGACCTCAGAGAGGATTCTTTTGCAAAGGCCACATGAAAATGGTCTATGTCCTATTCACTTCATAAATCTAGCTCTCACGCAGCTTTATCAAGTACATTTACTCAAAGTGCGTTTCTTCACAAAAGATTTGGGCATCCTTGTTCTCAAACCATGCAGAGAATATGTCACATGTTAAATATGTCCAATGTGTCTAACAAACAAATATTTTGTAATGCTTATAAATTGGGAAGAAGTCATAAACTCTCATTTAGTATGTCTGTTACTTTTGCTAGTCAGCCTTTTGAGTTGTTACATATGGATTTATGGGGTCCATGCCATATTGGCTCTGTTTTTGGCTCTTTCTACTATGCTAATATATTGTGGATGAGTACTCTAAGTACTGTTGGATATTTCCATTATCAAATAAATTTGATTTCATGATAACCTTATCACTTTTGTCAATCAAATAGAAAATCTTCTTTCCCTACCAGTCAAATTTATTAGAACTGATAATGGACGTGAATTTAATCATAATCTCTTACAAGATTTTCTTAACCAGAAAGGCATAACTCATGAGTTTTCTTGCCCATATACTCCTGAACAAAATGGAGTGGCTAAAAGAAAACATAAGCATATACTTGAAGTTGGCAAAACTCTTCTTATACAATCTGGCTTACCTGGCATTTTTTTTGGGTTGAAGCTTTTCAAACTGCTAACTACTTGATTAATAGATTACCAGCTAGGGCTCTAAATTTCATATCTCCTTTTGAGTTTCTATTTCATAAGTCTCCAGACAAATTGCATCCTAGAAGCAAGCATTATGTCTTTCTTGGCTATAGTTTGTTTCACAAAGGGTATAAATGTTATGATCTTGCTACCGGTAGAGCTTATATCTCCAGGCATGTTTAGTTCGATGAGTCTATCTTTCCATTTAAATCTCCTACTCAAAATTTTGTTACTCAAACTGCTTTGACCACATTACCACTATGTCGTTTTCCCATTGCCTCCTTGATTCTGTTCCAATGTCAACTCCCATTGTATCCTCTTCTGCCATAACTTCTACTATTTCCATACCTAAGAATGATCACTCCATGGTTATTAGAGTAAAGAGAGGTGTGTTCAGACCTAAAACTATGATTGCCACTAAGCATTTGTTGCCTACAGCCTTTTTATGTGATACTACACCTCCAACACCAACTTGCTTTACTCAAGAAAACAACATTCCCAAATGGAAAGTGGCAATGGTAAATGAACATATAACTTTGAAGAATCTTTGGTACTTGGTCAATTGTGCCTCCGATCCTTCATATAATGTAGTTGGGTGTAAGTGGGTTTACGTATCAAATACAAAGCAGATGGCAGCATTGACAAGTATAAAGCTAGATTAGTTTCAAGGGTTTTCATCATCAATCTGAGTTGACTATCTTTGAAACATTCACCCGATGGCAAAGCCAACAACTATTAGAGTTATATTTTCACCGGCAATGCGGTTTAACTGGAGCATCACACAACTTGATTTAAGTAATGCATTTTCACATGGTGACTTACAGGAAGATGTCTATATGACTCAACCAGCTGGTTTTCAATACGCTGAACATCCTTGTTATGTATATACATAAAATTATATATGGGCTGAAGCAAGCTCCAAGGGTTTGGTATGACAAGTTATCTAAATTTCTTCTTTCTCTTTTGCCTTCTACAACTAATACATATTTATTTGTCTACAAGTTAGGCTCTCACATCTCCATTGCATTAGTCTATACTACAAAATAGAGGGCCTTTAGTGACGGTTTCCAAACCGTCACAAATAGCAAAAAACCGTCACAAATACCAAAAAAACCGTCACCAATGTGACTTTGGTGACGGGCGAAAATCCGTCGTTACTTTCATCGGGGTCACAAATGTTTTTTTGTGACGGTTGGGATCATTTGTGACGTTTTGGTCAACCGTCACGAATGTTTGTGGCGGTTTGTCAAACCGTCATAAATTGTTTTCTTTTCGCCGGATTTTTTCCGAGCACCAACGGTCCGTTGCCGGATTTTTATGTTGTGACGGTTTAAAAAACCGTCACTAATATATAAATTATTGACGTCGATTTTTGCCGACGTTCATCGGACATCGATACGGGCCGTTTGTCGATCACTTTGGCCGGATTTTAGATTCTCGAAATGCGACTCAAAATTTTTAAGCCATTCTTGATTCACACTCTTGTATAACCTTCCATTGCAAAATAGAAACAACAAGAAGTTTTACATTGATGCACTATAGAAACAACGGTAAGATGTTTCATGAAACAACAATAAGTTTTACATTTTACATTGATGCACCATAGAAACAACAAGAAGATGTTTCACTGTTTAAAAACATAAACTGGGCAAAAAAACATCTAGAGAGCTCAAAAAGATGGCAACTAAGATTATCAACATTCAAAATGCTTGTAGAAAGTTTGGGACATGAAGAACACACCTGATGGCATGAAAAAAAAAAAAAGATCACATTCCCTTGTATTCAAAAAAAACAAGCACCTGAGTCTCCAGAGTTATATATTAGTAGTATATTAGTCGAGCATCTATGTGCACCAAGATCTTCCATTCATGGACCGTCCTCGGTCTCGCCTCGGTCGATGGGGTAACAGTGTTGGCAGTTCCACCCATGATGCGCAAAAGGGCCTCCGGTTCACATTTATCCAGATTTGCATTCTTTGCTGAAGTTGTCAACAAGATTTCCAATTGTTGTCTAAGGTTCAAAACTTGACATTTGGGTCGGTGGTAGGATTGGTGGATGATTCTTCACCCCAATATTTCTTTTGGCTTTATACCATTGCCTGGACAAATAACACGACCACCTTTATCTCGCCCTCGCACTTGGGCAAAAGCATCATGTCGTCCTTGTAACACAATATGAGAACTCGGTTGTCTAGCTTGGATCTCTACTTCTCCATTTCCTTCTACACAAATATCAATATAAGAGCAAATGCATTTAAAAAGTTAGGGAAATAGCCTTGAAAACTACATTTTCATTTAAAAAGTAGGCAACAACCATAACGATCAAAATGCATTGTTCACTCGCATATACCATCAGAAACACATGAAAAGTTGTGTGTTTGATATATGTACTAGGAGAGATATTTCATCCTAACTTATTGTATCATTATTGCACCACTAAAATTTGCATCCCTACTTCATTATGTGTCATATTAAGAATTAAAAGTAATACATCTTTCGTCTTAGCCAAGCATCACATACGTAAATACATCTTTCTTTCTTAGCCAAATATCTATGTGTAAAGACCTTGCCCCACCGGTTTTTTGGTGAAACCAGTCCACCATCCATGCTAGATTATACAAACTGGCTTGCGTATGACTTTTACTACACGCAAATGCTGGAGTGGCCATGGATGCCAAAACCACATTTAGATCTAGTGCTTAAGTAATCATATCTAAACAAATTAAAAATTGATTCATAATAAATCAAAATACGTATAAGTTCTCGACCACACTGGATCCATCAATACTTCATCCGGGTCTTGATTTTCTTCTTTTAGTATGGGTAGCACCAAAGATCTCGTGACGTTTGGGACGCCGTCCTAGTTTTTTCCCACCTATATAGATAATTCAAAAAGAAAATCAACATACATTTAAAAACGGAAACATATACATACAAACTCATTGAACACTTAAAAGATAATTCTAAAGACCGTTGATGAATTTCCGCTTAAGAATCAAACATAACAAAATGTGTTTTAAAAAAAGTAGCTAAGGAAGGTAGGGGCATAGTGATTAAGTTCAATTCTAAGTTCTACTATTCAAGTTTTATGTATTAAAAGCAAGGAAGATCCATCACTATTAGCATAGGAAAGAGTATTTAAGACTTGCAGTGGAATAAAAACTTACCTCTCGCGGCACACTTAACATGTGGTTTAGAGCCGGTGGTATGGTGAGATTTTTGTTTCTCCTGTTTTCCTTGTTTTTTTGGCATATTGCCTACACCAAACATAAGATCTTAAAATGTCAGGCCTGCTTAATTATGAGACTTCTCATGAAAAACAAAAATACTAATGCTTACTTGTTTCTTCACATCAGTATTCCAAACCTCAACGACTACCCTCCACTGGCTCTCAACAACATTGTGTGGTGGATTAGCAAGACGTTCTTCCACCGTATTCCATTTTTATAAGCATCCTTTTTAACATGATATTTGTGATCCTTCCACCTATCATTTATCTTGGTGTAGATCCAGTCATCCAACACTTACGGGTACTCAAATATTTGCTGACATCAAATATACAACCACAAAAGACGAACATTTCAGATTTTGAAAAGATATGGATTCAGTGGTTATATGAAAAAACATGCATATGTTATTGTACCTTTATTTCAAGCACCACATTCTCAACTAACTCGAAGGCATGTATTTCCGGTATTGTCAACGGTAGTTTGTGTCCATCATTCGCTAGATGAGTGATATATTTGGTTATATACGTACCATTTTCCCCCATAGGACAAAGGTGTTCCATGTCCACTTCAACCGCAAGCCTTTGATTTGGTAATAGGTCATGCAAGAACCTCAAAGCCGCTCCACCACGAGGCATCCTACAAAAAAATCTAAAAGTTATGATGTTAGTATACTTAAGTAATAATCTAACAATGAGAAACAACTGAAATAAGCCTAACTTGTAGAAAGACACAATTTCAAAAGAACTATATATTCAAATATTATATTAATAACACACTATAAGGAGAACAAGCAATGCAGGAATGAAAAAATTGTAATATGTTCAAGAGTCATCATCTGATCCACTGTCAAACTCAACCTCATGGCCATCATTCTCATGTTCTGAAAACCCATCCACAAATTCCTCTTCTTCTGACTCTACTTTTTGTCTGCTTCTTTTCTTCTTCTTCTTCTACCTCTTCTTCTTCCTCTTCTTCCTCCTCCTCTTCTTCTTCTTCTTCTACCCATATTTGATCTCCACTTGCCATTTCTCATGGAGCATCAACTATCACCCCAGTCCCATCATTTATAGCACCAATACTTTGTCATCCTCTTCATTGTTGACTTCATTTCCAAATGGAAGGTTATCCAATAGTTGATCCGGACTATCATCACCCATGTCAAAGATATCCCTAGGTTTATTCCCGACCACAACATTCCATTCGGGTTCTGTAGGTCTTGGGCATAAAATACTTGTCGGCATTGAGAGAGCCAACACATAAGTCTCCCTCACGTTGTGTTCCCAAGAGATGGTTAAAATTCACAAGAGTGAACCCTAAACTATCGGTCTTGAAACCAAGTCCTTGTTTCGCCGTATGTTCACCACATTAGCCCAATTGCACTCAAACAACACATATGAGTGACCTTGTCTATATGTCAACTCAATTATGTTTGTAAGTACTCCATAGTACGAGCGCTTTCTGTATCATTGCTTGGGTTACGAGGTGGCTCCACTTCTAAAGGAAGGCGCCGTTGAATCGACTACCACACCACTATTCTGTCTTTGCTCCATTTTCTTTACTTACAACTTTGAAATTATAGCCTTGTGTTGTATAGCCTAGCAAATTTTCTCGATTGAAAAAAAGGACCTTCAGCAAGCAAATCTAATCCTTCAACAATACTCACTTTAGATTTCACAAGCAACCTAATATGATTCTTAAACCAATCAAAGAAACTCATATTTGTGCTTTAGCTGGCGTTCACGGCCACTAATCTTGGGTGCATCATAGCCAGTGTAGTTTTGTGTTGCCTACAAAATATAATTAAAGCGTATAAATTAAATAGTGTGGCCCAGTAGAAAGCGAAAAGTAAAAGACTTAACATAAAACTTGGGTAAATAAAGTGTGCGCTTTACGCTATGTACCTGAGCCACATCATCATCATTAAACAAGATATAGTCATGCATCTTATTCTTTTGATCGCCGCTAAAGCAAATCTCACGGCTTTCCCAATGGGAGTATCATCTACGTATCTAGGTGGTCTATTGGTTCTTGACTCGATATCTTTGAGGTACCTCGACAAGAATGTAACACATTCATCGGCCAATAGCCTTCAAAGAATAGATCCCTCCTGGATGAGCTTTATTCCTTACATATTTCTTCAAAGTGTACAAATACCCGCCAAAAAGAATAATAAGTGAGTTGTAACACCCCCGAGTTCCGACTAGGTCAAACCCATATGGAGATCCGAACTCAAGCGTTATGGCCGGAAAGAGACTTATGCATATAACTCTTCTAATTTATTTATAACAACAAACGTAATTTAACTTTTCTAACATGAATTTAAACGTATGAATTCTCTTATCACCATTAACAACAATTTTCAACATACATATTATTTAAAATTACATTTCAAGCAATACAATAAAACAATTCAATCACTAAGCTAATCATTCATAACTTTCACGCGCCACTTGAGCAAATCATAAGGATGTCAATTGGGGTGAGATGACAGCTCAATAGAATGCATTCCCAATTCTCCAAAGATGCGCAAACATAATCATTTTTATCAAGCAAAAACATATAACAAGAATGCATTACAACTTCAACGAATCAATGATATATTCAAGAATCACAATACCTCAATATTTTCGATAACTTATCCAAATCTAGAATTCAATCTATGGGTTCACAACATTAATTTTATTATCAACAAATCATCCATTTAGGGTCAACTCAACAATTCACATCAACAATATTGTTTTCAACAACTCATCCATTTAAGTTTCTACACGTCATTCACATATTAATATTGTCACTATAAGCCATCAATTTACAATACCAAAATAATTGTCAACAAGTCATTCATCAATGATTCAAAACATCTATTCGCGTATTAATATGGTCACGAGAAAACATGAGTTCACGATATTATTCATGTTCCCCTACAAATACTTGGTTCGTATTTCGATACTTGAGTTCATAAACCCAATAAGGTTTCCAATAGAGATTTCAACACACGATTCACAAATTAATATTATCATCACAACAAGTAACCATGAGGTCATATTAATATCAACAATACTTTCGACAAATCTACCAATTTAGGTTTTAACAATTGAGTTCACTAATGCATTTAATGTCCTTGGTTCGTACACCCACCTATCGCTTTATCGGCACGGACAGCCTCCATCGATGGTCGAACAAAAGTTCCTATGGGGATCATACCCATTTGCTCTCGGGGATCATTACCCGTTTCATTCGTGTAAAGAAAAACCTTGGTTCGTACACCACCTATCGCTTATCGGCACGGACAGCCGCCATCGATGGTCGGGAAACACAAGTTCCCATGGGATCATTCCCATTTAACTCTCGGGGATCATTACCCGCCATTAACATGAAACATGTTTCATAATGGTAAAACATGAACTCATTTACTTTTATAAATCATTCTCACAAACAACACAAGCAACCATGGCTTAACAACATGAATTTCATTCAAGCATTTAATCAAACACACTAACTGCAACCACATTACATTATAAGTTTCATGGCGATAACTTTATCTGATCATCCTCAAAATTTATAGGAACATTCCTGACAAATTATTATACAACATATCCAAAATTCACACCAAACCAACGGTTCAAACAAAAGATGTTGAATTTATAATGACAACATAAAAACTGGGCAGATTACATGTTGTTACCAAACAATTCATGATAAATTCATAACAATCTGAAATTGACCCAATCCAAAGCACAATGAAAGATAAGATGTTTATCTAAAACTTTTATTAAGACCTCAAATCCTTTTAATACCATTAAGACTTCCTAAGAACATCAAAATCACAGAAAGGCAAAACTGTCCAGAAATTCAGAAATTATCACCCAATTTCAAACAAACATTCAACGGTGAATTTACATTGGAAAATTCTCAAAATTTAACTAGAGATACCCAATCATGTTTAATATCAATTAGAGAAGCCTGATCATCAAAAAGAGGCATATATTTATTCGAATAAATCACTGAATCATTATAATACAAAATCATATAAAGTAAACACCAAAGGAAAACACCTAAAGAGAAAGGGTTTCACATTCTACCTCTCAATTGCTACAAACTCCACTTGATTTCTTCTCTAAAAAATCTCTAGCTCCATATCTTTCTTCTTCTCCTTAGCCTTATGCATTCTAACTTTCTTTTCCTAAGCTTTTGATTATAAAAAACTTGATAATACTAATATTCATAATGATAACTAATATTTATATTTATTTATTTATTTTAATTGTCTTTTCATCTTCTATTCATTTTATTTTATTTATTAAAATAAATTAGGTGACTTTATTTCCACCCTAAGTTGTATCCCTTCTAGTTCAATCAACCCACCTAAGTTAAGGTAAGGGAAACAATATAAACCACATGGTTAGCTAATTTGGGTATAACCCGACCCGAAACCGTAACTAAAAATACAGGGTATTACATTCTACCACCCTTAAAAGAAATTTCGTCCCGAAATTTAGAAAATACTACAACTTAAAAATTCACATAGTATAAATAGTATAGTACACACAACACGACAATTCAATCCAACTCACAATTAACAATTCACATGAATTTCACACAAAGTCATAATACGACTACTAACATCAAGCAAGCAATATCACACTCAAATCGCATAAGCATGCATTGCAACATCCGAAACAATTTATTTACGGTCCCATTCAAGATCTAAAGCCTAGAGCTCGATACCAACTTGTAACACCCCGAGTTCCGACTAGGGTCAAACCCATATGGAGATCCGAACTCGGCGTTACGGGTCGGAAAGAGACTTATGCATATAACTCTTCTAATTTATTGATTACAACAAATGTAATTTAACCTTTCTAACCTGAGTTTAAACGTATGAATTCTCTTATCACCATTAACAACAATTTTCAACATACATATTATTTAAAATTACATTTCAAGCAATACAATAAAACAATTCGATCACTAAGCTAATCATTCATAACTTTCGCTGCGCCACTCTGATAAATCTGCAAGGATGTCAATTGGGGTGAGATGACAGCTCAATAGAATGCATTCCCAATTCTCCAAAGATGCGCAAACATAATCATTTTTATCAAGCAAAAACATATAACAAGAATGCATTACAACTTCAACGAATCAATGATATATTCAAGAATCACAATACCTCAATATTTTCGATAACTTATCCAAATCTAGAATTCAATCTATGGGTTCACAACATTAATTTTATTATCAACAAATCATCCATTTAGGGTCAACTCAACAATTCACATCAACAATATTGTTTTCAACAACTCATCCATTTAAGTTTCTACACGTCATTCACATATTAATATTGTCACGGCAAGCCATCAATTTACAATACCAAAATAATTGTCAACAAGTCATTCATCAATGATTCAAAACATCTATTCGCGTATTAATATGGTCACGGAGAAAACATGAGTTCACGATATTATTCATGTTCCCTACAAATACTTCACCAGTATTTCGATACTTCGAGTTCATAAACCCAACAAGGTTTCCAATAGAGATTTCAACACACGATTCACAAATTAATATTATCATCACAACAAGTAACCATGAGGTCATATTAATATCAACAATACTTTCGACAAATCTACCAATTTAGGTTTTAACAATTGAGTTCACTGCACGAATGTCCTTGGTTCGTACACCCACCTATCGCTTACTCCAAGACGATGACCTCCATCGATGGTCGTGAACAAAAGTTCCTATGGGGATCATACCCATTTGCTCTCGGGGATCATTACCCGTTTCATTCGCAGACGAAAACCTTGGTTCGTACACCACCTATCGTTTATCGGCACGACACCGCCATCGATGGTCGGGAAACACAAGTTCCCATGGGGATCATTACCCATTTAACTCTCGGGGATCATTACCCGCCATTAACATGAAACATGTTTCATATAATGGTAAAACATGAACTCATATACTTTTATAAATCATTCTCACAAACAACACAAGCAACCATGGCTTAACAACATGAATTTCATTCAAGCATTTAATCAAACACACTAACTGCAACCACATTACATTATAAGTTTCATGGCGATAACTTTATCTGATCATCCTCAAAATTTATAGGAACATTCCTGACAAAATATTATACAACATATCCAAAATTCACACCAAACCAACGGTTCAAACAAAAGATGTTGAATTTATAATGACAACATAAAAACTGGGCAGATTACATGTTGTTACCAAACAATTCATGATAAATTCATAACAATCTTAAATTGACCCAATCCAAAGCACAATGAAAGATAAGATGTTTATCTAAAACTTTTATTAAGACCTCAAATCCTTTTAATACCATTAAGACTTCCTAAGAACATCAAAATCACAGAAAGGCAAAACTGTCCAGAAATTCAGAAATTATCACCCAATTTCAAACAAACATTCAACGGTGAATTTACATTGGAAAATTCTCAAAATTTAACTAGAGATACCCAATCATGTTTAATATCAATTAGAGAAGCCTGATCATCAAAAAGAGGCATATATTTATTCGAATAAATCACTGAATCATTATAATACAAAATCATATAAAGTAAACACCAAAGGAAAACACCTAAAGAGAAAGGGTTTCACATTCTACCTCTCAATTGCTACAAACTCCACTTGATTTCTTCTCTAAAATCTCTAGCTCCATATCTTTCTTCTTCTCCTTAGCCTTATGCATTCTAACTTTCTTTTCCTAAGCTTTTGATTATAAAAATCTTGATAATACTAATATTCATAATGATAACTAATATTTATATTTATTTATTTATTTTAATTGTCTTTTCATCTTCTATTCATTTTATTTTATTTATTAAAATAAATTAGGTGACTTTATTTCCACCCTAAGTTGTATCCTTCTAGTTCAATCAACCCACCTAAGTTAAGGTAAGGGAAACAATATAAACCACATGGTTAGCTAATTTGGGTATAACCCAGGCTAAACCAGAACTAAAAAATAATAGGTATTACATTCTACCACCCTTAAAAGAAATTTCGTCCCAAATTTAGAAAATACTACAACTTAAAATTCACATAGTATAAATAGTATAGTACACACAACACGACAATTCAATCCAACTCACACCAACAATTCACATGAATTTCACACAAAGTCATAATACGACTACTAACATCAAGCAAGCAATATCACACTCAAATCGAGACAAGCATGCATTGCAACATCCGAAACAATTTATTTACGGTCCCATTCAAGATCTAAAGCCTAGAGCTTGATACCAACTTGTAACACCCCGAGTTCCGGACTAGGGTCAAACCCATATGGAGATCCGAACTCGAAGCGTTACGGGTCGGAAAGAGACTTATGCATATAACTCTTCTAATTTATTGATTACAACAAATGTAATTTAACCTTTCTAACCTGAGTTTAAACGTATGAATTCTCTTATCACCATTAACAACAATTTTCAACATACATATTATTTAAAATTACATTTCAAAGAATACAATAAAACAATTCGATCACTAAGCTAATCATTCATAACTTTTTACGCGCCACTCTGATAAATCTGCAAGGATGTCAATTGGGGTGAGATGACAAATCAATAGAATGCATTCCCAATTCTCCACAGATGCGCAAACATAATCATTTTTATCAAGCAAAAACATATAACAAGAATGCATTACAACTTCAACGAATCAATGATATATTCAAGAATCACAATACCTCAATATTTTCGATAACTTATCCAAATCTAGAATTCAATCTATGGGTTCACAACATTAATTTTATTATCAACAAATCATCCATTTAGGGTCAACTCAACAATTCACATCAACAATATTGTTTTCAACAACTCATCCATTTAAGTTTCTACACGCCATTCACATATTAATATTGTCACTAAGCCATCAATTTACAATACCAAAATAATTGTCAACAAGTCATTCATCAATGATTCAAAACATCTATTCGCGTATTAATATGGTCACGGAGAAAACATGAGTTCACGATATTATTCATGTTCCCTACAAATACTTCAATTCGTATTTCGATACTTGAGTTCATAAACCCAATAAGGTTTCCAATAGAGATTTCAACACACGATTCACAAATTAATATTATCATCACAACAAGTAACCATGAGGTCATATTAATATCAACAATACTTTCACAAATCTACCAATTTAGGTTTTAACAATTGAGTTCACTTTATTTAATGTCCTTGGTTCGTACACCCATCTATCGCTTTATCTAAGACGACAGCCTCCCATCGATGGTCAGAACAAAAGTTCCTATGGGGATCATACCCATTTGCTCGGGGATCATTACCCGTTTCATTCAAGTAAAGAAAACCTTGGTTCGTGACACCACCTATCGTTTATCCGCACTGACAGTAGCCATCGATGGTCGGGAAACACAAGTTCCCATGGGGATCATTACCCATTTAACTCTCGGGGATCATTACCCGCCATTAACATGAAACATGTTTCATATAATGGTAAAACATGAACTCATATACTTTTATAAATCATTCTCACAAACAACACAAGCAACCATGGCTTAACAACATGAATTTCATTCAAGCATTTAATCAAACACACTAACTGCAACCACATTACATTATAAGTTTCATGGCGATAACTTTATCTGATCATCCTCAAAATTTATAGGAACATTCCTGACAAAATATTATACAACATATCCAAAATTCACACCAAACCAACGGTTCAAACAAAAGATGTTGAATTTATAATGACAACATAAAAACTGGGCAGATTACATGTTGTTACCAAACAATTCATGATAAATTCATAACAATCTTAAATTGACCCAATCCAAAGCACAATGAAAGATAAGATGTTTATCTAAAACTTTTATTAAGACCTCAAATCCTTTTAATACCATTAAGACTTCCTAAGAACATCAAAATCACAGAAAGGCAAAACTGTCCAGAAATTCAGAAATTATCACCCAATTTCAAACAAACATTCAACGGTGAATTTACATTGGAAAATTCTCAAAATTTAACTAGAGATACCCAATCATGTTTAATATCAATTAGAGAAGCCTGATCATCAAAAAGAGGCATATATTTATTCGAATAAATCACTGAATCATTATAATACAAAATCATATAAAGTAAACACCAAAGGAAAACACCTAAAGAGAAAGGGTTTCACATTCTACCTCTCAATTGCTACAAACTCCACTTGATTTCTTCTCTAAAAATCTCTAGCTCCATATCTTTCTTCTTCTCCTTAGCCTTATGCATTCTAACTTTCTTTTCCTAAGCTTTTGATTATAAAAATCTTGATAATACTAATATTCATAATGATAACTAATATTTATATTTATTTATTTATTTTAATTGTCTTTTCATCTTCTATTCATTTTATTTTATTTATTAAAATAAATTAGGTGACTTTATTTCCACCCTAAGTTGTATCCTTCTAGTTCAATCAACCCACCTAAGTTAAGGTAAGGGAAACAATATAAACCACATGGTTAGCTAATTTGGGTATAACCCGGGCCAAACCGTAACTAAAAAATACGGTGGTATTACATGAGTGAACAGCAAAACCAACAATAAAGAGAGCAAATAACTTTATTGAACAGAAATAAGTAAGAAACAAACAAAGCAAAGCAAACAAAAGTTTAAAATGTATACCGTCAATGGGGTACATCCACCGATACCGCACAGTCCTCCTAAACGTGCTTCTCTGCCGCGAGATGGATAGGCAAGTGAACCATAATGTCGAAGAAGGCAGGTGGAAAAATCCTCTCTAATTCGCAAACAATGGTAACAATGCGCTTCTCCAACTCTTTCAAAATCTTTCTCAGGCGCGACACCTTGGAGCATAGTTCACGGAAAAAGGAACTCAACTCCATTAGCACTTTCTTGACCTTAGATGGTAATGTCTTTCGAATGCCAAAGGTAGAAGCTGCTGCATGAGCACATGTGAATCATGACTTTTTAGACCAAAAATTTTACGTTCTTTGGACATTTACACACCTCGCAATGTATGCTTTGTACCCATCCTGGGTCTTCAAATTCTTCAAGACATTGAGAAACATAGTCTTTTTTGGATTATCCATGGAATAACATGCTCCTGGCAAGAAGTACTTCCCATTTGGTAATGGCCTTGGATGAAGTTCGGGTCTAATCTTCAGGAGTTGCATATCAAATCTTGCTTTAAGACCATCCTTAGTTTTTCCAGCAATATCCATTATCGTACCCAGAACACTATCACATACATTTTTTTCAGTGTGCATCACATCTATGTTATGTTTGAGAAGATTATTTACCCAGCATTTGAAGTTCGTAAAAGATACTCAATTTCTTCCAATTGCTTGGCATATTATTTGCGGCTCTACTTGATCCTCGTGATTTTCTCTTGCGTGGACGATCTCCCCTCAAATTCTCCCTCGAATCAAGTTTCCCAAATATGTGTGGAATGTCTTTCAGCAAGCTCAAGATATCTGGCCCTAACAATGGGTTTGGACGTGGGCTAAGTTCTACTTTCCCATCAAAATCTTTCTTAAGTGTGGTGCGAAACCTATGATAACAATTCAGACAACTGTCAAATACACAACAATTTTAAAACAAACATCATTAATAAAGTAACACTTGACTAAGCTTAGCATCCATATGTAGAAGATGTGAGAATTCACAAGCTAACACAGTGGCAATAACACTCATATATTCTCAAAGTTTATCATCGCTAAGATTACATAAGTAAATCAAAGCAAAGATATAACTCCTCCTAAAATCTAGAATCGATCAATAAAACTAGAACCGAAACCATCAAAAGCTAATGTTATTTGCATCACAGATAGAGATTCATTCAATTTACTAACAAATAGATTAATATAGGATTATTATGCTTTTTTAAGATTAAGCACTACCGCGAAAACTTGTAAAACACACAACCGAAATACAATGTAGAATGGCGCCTCTTGGTTCATTTGTAGCTATACATGTTTATCTATTTTATCTATAAAAAAAAAAACTAATTTTGTCAACATGTTCAAATCATGCCTCTGACTTCTTGTAATTTATGTTCTATGTTATTCAACACCCTCCACATATTTAGATGGCGGCTCGGCTAGGCTTCTAACATCATCATGATCATCTACATAATATAAGGATTGTAATCATCTCTATGAAAGGGTCAATAGAGAAAAAAATCATTTTGACAAGGAACTCGCTTGAAGTATAAAGATTATTACCTATGATTCATCGGTAAGAATCGCCGATGGCCCATGTAGACTGTTTTCCTTCCATTCTTCAACCACCGTGCCGAGTTTCTTCAAGACACGTTGAACATGCCAATTTAACTTTATTACTCCATCCGAGAGCATTGCAAGTCCAGGATAATCACTTATAGTCCATAATAATCCCGCTTCCAGATTGAACATCTCATTTCGTGAGGAATCATACGTGTCCACCCCCTTCCTCCCATAATTCCTTCAACTCATCTATCAATGGTCTCAAATACACATCAATGTCAAGTACTGTAATTTTTGACATAGAAGGTTGTGATCGGGCTTTAATATTTGGTTATGAAAGAATATTAATATAATATGTAATCTTGACAAAACATATAAAAATCAAGATAAATATCATTACCTGGACTATGCGGGCCTAGTATAAGCAAAGACAATATCATGTTAGGTTGTTTCATGCATAACCATGGTGGTAAGTTATAGGGTAACAGAACCATAGGCCATGTGCTATGCGGATTTCTCATTGAACTGTATGGACTAAACCCATCAGTTGACAAACCTAATCTGATATTCCTTGGATCTGCCTTAAAAGTTGGATTTATCTCATCAAAATGCCTCCAAGCTTCAGAATCAGCTGGATGTCTCAATACCCCATCTTTTGTACGCCCTTCATGATGCCATCTCATATCTCCTGCAGTCTTAGAACACATGAACAACCGTTGTAGCCGAGGTTTTAAAGGAAAGTGACGAAGTATTTTAGCTGGCGTTTTTTAATCTTCCGTCTTTGTAACGAGAAGCTTTGCAAACCGTACAAGATTCAAGATCCGCTGTCTCCTTATAATACAACATACAATCATTGGGACACGCATCAATCTTAACGTAAGACAATCCCAAATCTGATAGTACCTTCTTACACTATGTGAAATTTTCTGGCAATGTGCACCCTTCTGGAAATGATTCTCTCATGAGTTGAAGCATCTCTTTGAATGACTTGTCAGACATCCCACCAACGCATTTGTAGTTCCAAAATCTAACAAGAAAAGACATCATCGACATCTTATCGCATCCTGGTATAACGGCTTCTTTGAATCTTCTAACAACTTATAAAATCAAGCTGAACTATCACTAGGCATCCCACTCATTTCTGCATCCAACATATCACTCATATCCTCATCAGCACGTAATCCATATGCATCTCGCAACATTCCAGTAATGTCATCTCCAAGCTCTTCGCCATTGTTATCCATAATAACCTGTTCCGCATTGATATTTTCGGCCCCCAAATTACATGGAAATGTTGTTCGAACCCTTTCACCGTGATGATACCATACTTTGTATAGCTCCTTAACATACCACAAAATCTAAGTCATCATATATCTCATCTCTAGTCTTGTAATGTATATTGGCACACTCCTTGCATGGACACTTCACTTTGTTATCTTCAGTAACAAACCCATTTTCAAACGCATAGTTCAAGAACAAACACAACCCTTCATGAAACTCCTTACTTGATCTTTCAAAATGAACCCAACTCTTATCCATTTATCAATCACAATATTATTGAACTAAGATAACGACTTTGATACAATCAGTATAAATTTCTTCAATCAATATTCTTGGACCATAAGTACCTGACATCAAAATACAAAGGAACATTAGAAAATTACAGTTGAACTTCTCTGTTCTAATTCTCAACAATTGAGTGCAAGAAATGATTCCAAGTCACAGGACACAAGTAATATATAATTAAGTAAAAAGTTTGACTAAGAATGCCATAAACAATTACTAGTATACAAAGTACAAGAAAATCACAAACTTGAAACTGAAACTATACAAGAAAATCACAAAATTATTCTGTTAATACCCAAGTTTTGTTAACAGAAATGTTCAAGGATTTAAGTCTCTAAATGATACAATTGTTGAAATACGTAACCTAAGAGAACCCCAAATTTAAGTATTTTATGCAAGGAACATGTGCAAAAAAAGAGTCAACATTACAACATCTAATTAGGTCACTAGTAAGAGTCTACATTACTAAAATCTTCATTCCTGGCCCTATTAGCAAGAAAGATAACTAAAAGTGGCTTGGCTAAAGATGTTTATCCCGTCTTGACTAACCAACATTTGAGTATTCCTCAACTTGCTAATGCAAAGAATAAAATCAATATACACCAATGTGAAGACTTCAAGACGTGACTTCATAGTCATTGTTTACAACTACAGATCAATAACATACTAAATTTCATCTTCACCACAGCTATGACATTAATCTCGAGATATTATCTCTTCAAGGAAATCTTCTTACTGATTTTGATCATTAACACATACATATTACTCTATGCAAATGCCAATTAACACATACATATTACTCTCTAAATGCCACTAGACATGGAAAAGTCGAGAGACTACAATAACTACTACACATTCTACATTCAATATCATGAAACCACTCGGTTCCTCGTACATTGTGTTAAATTTGTTTACACTACTCTTTGCAAATGACACCAATCCATAAAAAAACCAAAAGTCGGATGGTAAATTGTGACAATTGTTATGCTATATACAAATACAATTTCCAATTTAAGCATCTGTAGACTTCACACATACAAATTTCATTCATATAAGCAACAATAAGGTGATGAAAAAATGGCTGTTCACTCCATTTGATTAAAGAGCAACAATAATAAGGTGACGAAGAAAGATGGATGTTCAACGCCGTGGTATGATTCCCAGTGGTCGAATCTCCATTTATGGAGTATTATTCTAGTTGGTAACTAATGACACTGAAATTGAGGTGGTATATATCAAAAGCTAGAATTAGGACCTTCAAAGCAACCTTGTGTTCGAAGAAGCACAATAAGCTCCGCAAGAGAAGAAAAGGAAACAAGTGCCTTGTACATTTTTCTAAAAAAACTTCGATTAAATAGCTTTTTCTAATAGTCTAATTCACTAAACAAAATGACCACATTCCATCAAGAAAAAACGACCAAGAGATTATTAACTACGAAATGTCACCATCGATCAAAAATAAAAAAGAAGCGTTCTTTAAGTTCAAACTGCAAGCATTAATTCAAAAATAACAAAGAAGCATGCCTTAAGTTCAAACTGCAAGCACTAATTCATAGCAATTAATAAAGATGACATATAGATGTTCACCAATAATATATATACTTTAACTAGAACAGGGAGTAAATCCAACGCAGTGTAAATTACTAAGAGCCAAAGACTCTTTTGTACCCTGAACTTAAGAAGCAGAATCAAATAAGGATGCAATCCAAAATCGTTAAAGCAAACTAATCGGATGCTACATAATTTGAAGACTAAAAGAGCATTAATAATACCTAAAGCAAGTACAAAGAATTACAAAGAGGTGTGTTGATTGAAATTGACCATACAAGAGGCGCTTAACGCATCTATTCAATCATGCACGAATCGACAACCCATATCTTAAAGCTTAACGAGAAATTTGGGTAGAACATTCTCGCAATCATAAAAAAATATTCCAATAAGGCTACATAACATCAATTACGAACTCTAGTATAGTATATTGATCCTATCGTATAACAAGGATATGTACCGAGTTAAATATCTCGCACGATCCAATAATTTAGCTCACAACACCAAAATGAAAAGGCTCGGCCTTTCTCATGCTTTCCCATTCAACAAATTAAATAAAACAACAAAACACAATCGAAACTAAGAAATTTCACAAAACCCCAATATCATGTACAAAATGTATAAAACCCAAAACCCAATCGAAATTCTAAGCTCGAATCTAAGAAATCAAAAGCTCAAACCACAATATAAAGTTCCATCAACAAAAACCCATATCCAGATTTCGTTTCAGACCACCAATCCATAAAACAAACCCTAAGAAATTAAAAAAAAATAATGAAATCCATGACACAAACACTCAGAACTCAGAAATTAAAGAATTTTTTTTTCTAGTAAACCCTAAGAAATTGAAACTAAAGAAAAACAAATTTAATTTTTCTTAATACAAAGAAAAGGCCAGAAATTTCACCCCGAAAGTTGCCTCCTTTAGATCCCGCAAAACAAATAAACATGAAAACAAGCAATCAAAAGAAAACCCAAATTCTTAATCAAAGAAACAAAAGCGAGATTAATAGTAATACAAAAGAAAAAAAGAGGGGAAATTTCACCTAAAGTTTACTCCTTTAGATCCTGTAGAACAAAGAAACAAAATTAAAAGTAATATTAAGCCCTTCTTTAAGGTAATAACAGGTAAGAGAAGCAAACCTCTGCAAATTTCTTAGTCGGAGAAAACAAGAAGGTAATAAAGAAGAAAAACCGAGATCTATCCAGAAGAAGATAAGATAAGAGAAAGAAAAGAAATAAAGAAATATAAAGTAAAAATTTAGTGAAAATTTCAGCGGGAGAGATCGACACTTTCACCGCCTTTAAGAAAACTTCTCTACGGATTGAGAACCGCAGCAATTGAAGATGGTTTGTAAGATATTTTCTTGATCGGAAACTTCAAACCGACGAAAAAAATATGCTTGACCTTGACTAACTTAACTATTTGTGGCGGTTTTTCCAAAACCCTCACAAATTATATCTGTCGGACCCACAAACCGACCTCCGCATTCTATTTGACTTTGACTAACCTATGTATTTGTGGCGGTTGGTCATAAACCCTCACAAATAACCCTTATTTGTGACGCCCCTCTTTAAAAAACCCTCACACCGAGAC
>JAJJWW010006559.1:0-31645 GCA_023531295.1 Papaver armeniacum | reverse complement strand
CCCATAGTCTTGTAAGTGTGGTAAAAAAGGATGTTTCGAGAACTTCCAGTATCAATTAAGATTCTATTTATAACCCATGAATTTTCTACCCCATCATCTTCATCATCAACGGGTTTTGGGTTAATTTCCAATCTTACCACTAATGGATATCATGCATCTCGCCACCCTCAAAATACCTCTTCTGCGGTAAAAGAAATAATCTGCGTTTGCCATTCTTTTAGTGGCGATGTCTTCGCGATGTTCATTACTTCCCTATTGTCAGCATCTTTTGCGAAAAACCCTACTAAGAACACTATCATTACACTACAACAAAACACACGTTTCGTGAAAAAATTTTATGTGACCAATAAAACTTTGTCTACAAATCTAGTGTTTAGGGAGGAATATTTTTTTGGTCACCATATATATTTTTTTGCCGACAAACGGTAAATTTTGTCCTTAAAGTTGTCACAGAAATTTTTTGTGACCAAATATAGTGACCAATCCTGTCTCTGTCCCTAAATTTTTTTTTGTGACAAAATATAGTGACCAATAATGTCTCCGTCTCTAAATATTTCTTTGTGACGAATTATTTCGGTCGCAGAATTAGTTTCTAGCGACAAAGGTAAAATACAGTCTCCAAATATCTTATTGCCAACAATTCAAAACTTTTGTCCCTGAATGTATCTTATGCTGACAAAACTAGTTTGTTGCCGAAATGATTGCACGTCAAATGAGGATTTTGCCGTTATACCTATTAGTATCCGTACAAATTGTGGTTCCTAAAAATATTATTATTGACAACGTGTAACTTTTGTTACTATATCTATTTATATGCTGACAAAATTGATTGGTCTCCAACATAAATACGAAGCGAACCTAAAAGTTCGCCGTTAAAACTTTGCTAGCGGCAAAGCAAATTGCAGACTTTGCAGTCACCAAATCCGAATATTGACTACTGGTAATTTCAATCGTTCACTGAAAAGAGGGAAGGAGAGATACTATAGAATTAAAATGAAACTTGTTGCCAGTTTCAATCAATTTCCAGCTCCGACTGTCAAAACTACCAAGAACTACATGAAAAAGAAAAAATCATCTGAACCACTAGTACTGGTGGTTAAATAGTCTTCATGACTGCTGGAGCAGTGGTGGCCGATGAAGAAACTGAATCTATAGAAAAAAAGAAAGAAAACTGATTAGCAACATCGCATGAGTTCTATAGCTAACAACTAGAAGTGTTTGCATTATGATCATGGTGACATAGAGAGACGAGATGTCATTCTTATGTTCACATTTTATTTTTCAGAGTATTAATAAAAGGGTGTCATTTGGTAGACTAACATTCTTATTTACTACTTTTGCAGCCACTACCAGCTCTACTATTCTATGCAAAGATATTATCTTTTCCTACTTCCAAATTTTAGATACTTTATAACGCACCCACGGTAGGTACCTAATACTTCCAACTATTATGTGTACTACATGGCTCTAGATAAAGCAGCATGAGTATGCAAACATTAATAAAAACACGTCTATAATCTCTTCTCAGAGTAAAGAACAAGCATTCAATATTGCTCATTATTCACCACAACAACATAGAATCAATGTGTCATTTACCTACCGGAGGAGGAGGATGTATCCAGCTACTTTTTGGAACAACACAATTGTGATCATGGCGGGTAGTCTCCATGCTGCATGAACAAAAACTAGACATCAGCTCTGCATGCTAAAATACCAGCTTCTACAGCGCAAAAAAGCATAGAAGAGCCGAGGGTTTATAATTCTTACGGGACAAGGTCTTCTTCAAATGACCCCCACGTGTCAGTTATATCGGTCGATCTAATTGTTGTATTCTGTGAAGATTAGAAATCTTCTCTGCATGAGTGCATCACGAAATTAAACAACAAGTTAGATATCTTGAAATATAACCATGCCATGCTCAAAGGAACGAACGCAGCAGAAAATCAAAGCGACCATATATTCCTGATGTGAGCATAGTTAACCAAAAAATCACCTTAATCAGTTCAGCAATCAATTACAGTCTTGTTATTGCCCTTCCCGTGGCTTTGGGAACAATCTCAGTAGAGTCTTTTTCCTATCAAGGAAAAATAAAACAGTAAGTTGGTAAATTTAAAAAATAATACATTATACATCACAAGAACTATAATAAACTAATGACAATAAGAATTAGAAAACAATTTATTAACTGGTGGTTCGTAAAATTATGATTCTGGGTACATTACATGGGCAAGATTTATAGACTAGTGCTCTTCTCCCTGAGTCGTATACAGCAGAAATGAAAAAAGAATTTCATGAATAAAAAGAATAGCGGGCGATAAAACTGTAGCGACAGAATTCAAAATGGTGAAAAACAACAATAGAGATGGATAAGGTGGAGCGGAGCAGACAAGGAGTCCAGATTTTTTGGTATCTCAACAGTTCAAACGTGAAACTATCAATCTTCACCTAAACAGATGATACCATTACTTTTTTAATGGAATCAATTCATTCCTGCCTAACAACATACACAAACATATACTAGAACACGGAGTAGACGCAAAATGTAGACTAGAGTAGACACGAACATATAGGAAACATATAGATCTAGTGTAGAGGACACGGATAGATACCTTCTTCTTCCTTTCTTCTATGACATCCAGACCTTTAGACTTATCAATTTTATCCAGGTGAAACTTCTCTCCTTCCAAAAATTGGACAAGGTTTGTGTGGGTCAAATCATAGCACTGGATATTCTTCATTTCATGGTTTGCTTGCAGAAAATAAAAACCCGAACAAGTTTAATAATAACCTTCCTGGATGAGTAGGATACATATAATAAAGGAAATCAAGTTACCTGCGCGGTAGCATATGCTTCCGTACAAAAAAAAAGTAGAGACACTGGATGGAATCCATGGATGGGGTCATATACCTTATTCCCTCACTTAAAAAGGAAATCAATCAAAACCCCATTTAAAGTAATATTGGCCTGCCTTGATTCCATTAAAGAGAAACCCATCAACAACCATACTCCAAAAAAAAATTATAACGCAAAAGATTTCCAAAAATTTAAGTGAGAAAATTTCATGTCTTCACAAAGACTCACAGATGTAATATTACTTCCAATCGAAAATCAAAAAACAAGATTTAAAACATCATATTTACGTCACCAAGTAAAGAGGGAGGTGGAATTCTAAACCGTTAGGGAAGCTTGAATAGATTCATTGAAGAAGAACCCATCAAGCAATCACAACACTATTGAAAAAGTAATAAGGGTTTTAAAATCAAAATCAAGGAAAACTCATTGTATTTGGCAATGAATTGATTCCCATCACAACCGTACTTCAATTAAAATCTCCAAAGATTAAAACACATACAGAGGAAATAAAATAAAAAAAAATTAAGCAAATCAAGGATAAACTTAGCATCTTGAAGATTTTTAAGAATTGAGTTTTAGAAGATCTTTCTGAAAAATGTAAAAGTTGCATCGATGACTTAGGGTTTATATAGCCCAATGAATTTTGGATAAAACTCGAACTCTAAAAGAGATTAGCGGGAAACATCCCGCCAAAAGAAACTAAAACCCAATTTTATTCGGAAATTAGTTGCTTGATTTAAGAGAATCTTTATCTAAATTTATTTTGGAGGGAGTATGAAAATAAGCAGCGGGAAAGAATTTTTTTTACTCAATTTTAGTAAGAATTGGTTACTCAATCTGGCGAAAGGTGGTTTGATTTTCCTTTATTTTTCTGAGGAAGATACGGAGAATTCCTGATATAAAAGATTCGGAGAATATCTCGGAATTAGGGAAGAGTTTTTTCTGGAGCATTGATTGGGGAGATGGAATGGGGAGGTCCGGAAGAAAGAAAACGAGAGACCTTTCTTTCGTTACGTGTTTGTCAGTGTCAGACCAGTGAAGGATATGACACGAACCCCGTTTAGTTTTCTTGGGCCCCTCCCGATCATATATACAATGCTTATGTAAAGATCCTTCAGCCAATGCTTTTTGTAATAAAAAAATGGGCTGTTTAGCAAAATACAGAACGCACACGCCAATCATTCATATTTTCGTCTC
Organism: Papaver armeniacum; assembly: GCA_023531295.1. NCBI lineage: Eukaryota > Viridiplantae > Streptophyta > Magnoliopsida > Ranunculales > Papaveraceae > Papaver > Papaver armeniacum. The sequence continues at coordinate 27,594 of JAJJWW010006559.1, read as the reverse complement.
CACTCTCCATTTATCACCACAGTACCCGTCTCATCCTTTCTTTTATTTTTGTTTGTGTTTTGAGAATAAAAAATGATTCATACCCCTTTATCGTACCTGGCTAATTTGATGCTTGGCCAATTATCCGGGCATGTTACTAAATGACAAAACCTATATTTTGAAGTAAAATGAGATACCCTTTAGCCAATTTTTTTTAATGACTAATCTATCATTGATTTATTAGTGTTAATTCAGTTTATTAATAGATGTTTAATCTTATTGATTCAGAAATCAACCAGTGTTGATTCACCACCAAAATATGATAAGTTTTTTTTTTTTTTTCGAAAACACTACCCAGAATCGGTTTACGTGGATAAACCGGTTCTAGGTACGTTGGTGTTTCACTATGTTTCGTAGGATATCCAGAATCGGTTGAATAATGCATAGATAAAACCCGATTCTAACAATCGGGTTTGTCTAGTCACATATAAACCGATTGTTTCACATAATCGGTTTATGTGAACATCCACATAATCCGATTCTAACAAAAAAACATACAGAAAACTGGGTATCTCTTCTATACCATAATCGGTTTGTGGGCACTAACTTTTATTGATTCTGGTAAAATTTTCTTAGACCAGAAAACACATTCAGGACAATCGGTTGACGTGTTCATGAACATCGACCGATTGTCATAGGAATCGGTAAATATGGACACGAACGTCGACCGATTATGTTAAACACAATAACCAAAGATTGTTTGTAGTTTTCAATCTTGTATAGATAAATCAGTCACAAGTATAATAAAGAGATATGAGTTGCAACCGATGATCTTAGTTTGATCCTTTTTTTTTTAAATGGATGATGAAATTTCTTTTAAATCGATCAATGTTGTTAGAATTGATTGATTAATTAGGGTTTGAATTTGAAATGATTTGAATAAGTTTTGGTTTTGAAATGTAAACAAGTTTTGATTTTTAAATCTATCATAGTTGACTTAAAAAAGAAGATCCTTTTGATCACTTTGCTCATAATCCAGAATAAAAATTTTAGTTTTTGTTTGTTTTCGCTCGATGTGTGTTAATGTTTTGTTTCCAGAGATTTGATGTATTTTGATTAAATAGCTAACCGCTTTACAAAGAGTTAATATCATCTTTTTTTTTCATTTGACTCGGCGTATAGATTTTTTGGAGTTAAGAGATGCTTGTATATTGTATATTTCCTTTTCTTTTTATATAAACGAGTCAGTTGTACAAGATTTACTAAACATACCAGATGCGGCCTGAAAAAAAAAAACATACTAAATGACTTTAATACAGTTCTGGAACCTGGCTAGTTTTGGGCCAGGGAATGTTATTTGGGGCCTATGACTACAAGACAAAAAGGATAATTAAAAGGTAAAAAGGGTAACCTCTTATCCAACTATTTTAAATAATGACTAATTGTCACCTAATTAACTAGTGTTAATAGGAGTGATTACTTGATGTTTAATCAAATTAAACTAGAAATTAACTAACCTTGATTCGTCGTATAGAACATGATTTTTTTTTTAATTTTTTAATTTTGTTTTCGAAACAACTCAACTAGAATCGGTGGATGTTCATGCTCACATCAACAGATTCTAAGAATCGGTTTATGAGGCTTAGAACATAAAGCCCATTGTAAAATCAAGAGTTTTTTGTGATTTTTTGCAGGAATCGGTTATGTTAATGCCCATATAAACCGATTGTAAATCCGGGCATTTTTTCGATTGTTTTGCTCTTAAATTCTTAAACCGATGTCTGAATGACCTCATTCTTTTTGTGTTCTATTCATAATTACATGCTCTATAATATAAAGATAAAAATTTCGATATTTGTGCAAAAATTAAAACATGATTAGTGAATCTGTTGAGGTGTGCATTAGCATTAATCGATTATGGATTGATGTGTAGGTGTACCATATCTACCGATTTTGGGGAACATCAATAATTTATGTGGGCCCTTTAATAATCCGATTGTGGGCATAACAGTTAAGAAATCAAAGGTTGTACAAACGGGTTACAGAAAAAATGGTTCTCTTCCATACGAGAATCGGGCTATGTGGACATTAACAAAGACCGATTCTGATTCAATTTTCTCCAACCAGAATACACATTCAATAAAAAAGTGATACTTTTTCTGAAACGAAGCTAAAGTATCATTTTTTCCGAAACTGGGCGAAAGTATCACTTTTCCCGAAACCGCGTGAAAGTATCATTTTTCCCGAAACAGAGTGAAAGTATCACTTTTCCCGAAACGGGATGTGAAAGTATCACTTTTTCTAAAACGAAAAATTAGTCGATTCATAAACCAAAATATGGTTGCATGATGTGTTATGCATCGTTTGTGGTGGTTTGCATAATGGTTATGCATTCAATTTTCGAGAATTATACCTAAAATGAAAGTATCATTTTTCTTGAAACGGAGGGAGTACATCGTTTTATTAATTGCAACGGAAAATGAGTTGATGCATAAGCCAAAATTTTGCTACATAAAGTATTATGTATCCTTTGTGGTGGTTTGCATAATTGATATATACATTTAATTTTCTAAAATTGTGCCTAAAATGATAAAATACCTCCGAATTTTTCGTAAAAACTCTAAATTTGATATTATTGTTTGTACTTGTTGCGTAGAGTTTTTTATAACCTTTTCAACGAGATAAAATTTGTAAAATTCCAAGGCACGGATTTTTAGATATGTTATATTAAAATTTGCTTTCCAATTATACCCCTGAAAAGATAAGATACATAAAGAATTATAGTAATTGGACTAAAAGGGAGGGACATTTTTGATTTTTCAACATGGACCATTCTCAATCTTTTTGTGGTAATTGATCACTTAGATTTTACAAAAAAAGTGACCATATAAAGGTCCTCCCTCGCTTCGCTCGGTCGGCCCAATAATACTTTATGTAGCAAAATTTTGGTTTAGGCATCAACTAATTTTCCGTTGCAATTAATAAAACGATGTACTCCCTCCGTTTCAAGAAAGATGATACTTTCATTTTAGGCACAATTCTAGAAAATTGAATGCATAGCCATTATGCAAACCACCACAAATGATGCATAACACATCATGCAACCATATTTTGATTTATGGATCGATTAATTTTCCGTTTGAAAAAAGTGATACTTTCATATCCGTTTCAGAAAAGTGATACTTTTCCGTTTCGGAAAAGTGATACTTTAAAAACTCATTTGGGAAAAATGAAACTTTTAGTTACGTTTCGGAAAAGTATCACTTTTTTCGAAACGGGAGAAAGTATCACTTTTTTTAAAACGGGAGAAAGTATCACTTTTTCCAAACGGGCGAAAGTATCATCAAGTTTCGAAACGGGGCGAAAGTATCACTTTTTCGAAACGGACGAATGTAATCGTAGACAAACCCCATCTTCAGATTCTTCTTCGGTTGGCCTTTCCACCGTGGCAACGGTCGTACTAGTTTACATGAATCCCAGAATTTATAATCTCATGGGATTATAAATTCTTGGAAATCGTGAATTCCGCAAACAAACCCCCATAAGACTTTACCTTGGCAAAACAAAAAAATGCGCGTCATTTTGTGAGTAGGTACATACATCAAGTCTGAGTATATATTGCCCGTCGATGACATTTTCACCGATGTAAGTGGAAACCCGTTTATGTAAATAAACATTAACCCTATTCGTATATTTCTCTTTCCCTTTCTCTTCCATTGTTCGCCAGCCTCCTTGTCGAGTCTTCCGCTCTCTTCAGAAAATTGAAGTAGATTGGAGAACCCCGTCGAACATATAAATCACTAACCCTATTTTACTCTCTTTCGCCGCCTCATGCGTTTCAAGTTTTTGAAGATGGGGAATATATATGAAAGTTACGGGTTAAAAAACAAGGTAATTTTTTCGATCTGAATCTTAATTTAGGTTTTTTTTGAATCAATGTTAATTGGTTATGATTGGATTTTACTTTTGGTGTATCTCTGTTTCAGGGCGATCGCTAACGGTTTGAGAGACCATCGCGATTAGAAATATGAAGATCAATGGTATCCATTACCGGAAGGAAAAACCATTTGATGGAGAAAAAATAATTTTTAATTAAGTATTCATCTTACTAATACTAATCTGTTTGTTGTAATTATAATACTAGATGACCGCTGCCACGGTGGGAAGGCCGACCGAAGAAGAAAAAAGGAAACACTGCTGCAATTGGACTGTAAACGAAAATTTATGGCTAAAGTGAAAATATCATATTTTTTTTCTTGAAACGGAGAGAGTACATCGTTTTATTAGTTGCAAAAGAAAATTAGTTGATGCATAAAACCAAATTATGGTTACATAAAGTATTATATATCATTACTCGGTAGTTTGCACAATGGATCTCCATTTTATTTTCAAAATTGTGCCTAAAATGATAAGTATTTTTCCAAATTTTTCGTAAAAACTCTAAATTTAATATTGTTGTTTATACTCATTGCGTGATTTTTTAAAACCTTTCCAACGAGATAAAATTTGTAAAATTACAAGGCACGGATTTTTAGATATGTTATATTAAAAGTTTGGTTGTCCATTATACCCCTAAAGAAATAGGATACATAAGAAATTATAATAAAATTTGGCTCTTATATCTAGTTGCCCTTCTTCTTTGGTTTATTTACGAAAATGTCTAATATCTTACTGCCCTTCCTCTTTGGTTTATTTACGAAAATGTCTAATACCTTAGTGCCCTTCCTCTTGGGTTTATTTACGAAAATATCTAAAGGAAAAAAAAGAAATTTTGATTTAGAGGGGCAGTGTCGTCCTTTCATCGTTGAACCAAATCCAATCTTTTGTGTCTAATTGGAAAAAAATGTCACGCTTCACATTGACACAAAGTCACCATATATAAAGTCCTCCCTCGCTTCGCTCGGTCGGCCTAATAATTCATCATTCAAGAGCAGTAGAGCATTAGATTTACTTTATTTGATTTTTTTTTTTTTGAAGCATGATTTACTTTATTTGATAAAAGATTAGAAATGGGAGGATCCTTGATATGTAATTAAACAATTCAGTGTCTATGATATCAAAGATAACATAATTGTGTTCCTTAATTAGGTTAGATAGTAGGCAAGTTATTTGTTTGGTCTTTTTATTTTGTTTCTTTGTTGAATCTTAGTTTAGGTTTTTCGAATCAAAGTTAATTGGTGATGATTATGTGGTTCGGATCACAAAATTGTTCTCTTCTATTTTTTAGATTTATTTTGATTAAGTTTCTAGTATAGATTTCGAATTAAGTATCGATCTGTTTTGCAACACTCGTGACGGTTTAAGAGACCATCTCGATTAGCTTTCTGGAGATCAGTGGTGTCATTTCTTTGGTAGGAAAAACATTTTCCTTAATCTTTGTTTAATTCAAATTCTCTAAATTTTATTCGATTATTGAATCTTGATCGGGGACTCGGGCGGATTGTGTTTCATCGGCTTTATCGAGAAAAGACCTACCTCAACGTGGAGTAATACATTTTACGATATACGATTCATGTCTTGGTTTAATGGTTCAGGTGATAAGTGGAATTACAAGTTTCTATTGCTATTGTTTTTTCTCAAAAGTGGAATTTCAAGTTTCTAATGCTATTGTTTTTCTGAAAACCCACTGGTTTTTGACATTTTTCTAAATATTTTGATAGGAGAAGGATGAGAGTAAGAAAAAACATGACCTGCCATTTGTGTAAAAGCAAGGCTGGAAGATGCCAGAAGACAATGAATTATTGGTTTGAAGGCAAGTTCGAAGCCATCACAGATTCAGAAGCTACAAGAAAACAATTTTGGGAAAAAGACGTCCCATTAAATGGGTTTGGATGAGTCGATAGTAGACATATTGTAATGCATTTTTGCGCAAGTTTTCTTAGATTTGTTTGTCTTTGAATGACACTCAAAAATTTAATTATATGATTTAATAAATTCTAATAAATTCTTTTATAATTATTAAGATGCAGTAGAAAATTGTCTAAGAATTTTTTTTTTTTAAGGCAACATACTTGTTGTCATTAATTAAGATATTTGTCTTTGAAAAATAACATCACAAAATTGAGGCAAAATAAGTTGTCATCGATATGATGTTTAGGGACAAAATATGTTTTTTTTTGAGACAAAAAAACTTGTCTTTGGAAATGCGTTTTAAAGGCAAAATGAATTGTCTTTGATAGAAAAGATTAGAGACAAAGCTTTTAGAGAGGAGGAATTTTATCTGTAAAAATTCTTTTTAACACCAAAAATTCGGTCATTAATAAAATATTTAGAGACGAAAAAGTTTGTCTCCAAAAATTGATCTTCAAGGACTACTAATTTTGTCTTTGATAAAAATAATTAGAGTCGATTTCTTTTTGTTTCAGAAAACTATTATTAAAGACAAAATAAATTGACACAAAATTTTCGTTTTTGAGACAATTTTGTTGGTCTTAAATAGTTATCATTAAAGACAAATTAGTTTGTCCTGGAATTTACATTTTTGGGACAAAAATCTTGCTCACAAAAAAATGCCTTTTGGTGTCGAATTTTTTTGTCATTAAAATAACTTTCGCAGACAATTTTATTTCGCCAGTGAATGAAACTTTTGTTGACAATAAATTTTTAGTTGTTAATTAATTTTTCTCGTGACCATTCGTAATTTTGTCGCGATATACTTCCCAGACGGGGTATTTGGGACAACTCCGTGACAAACAAAAATCCATCTCAGAAAATATTTCGAGACAAAAAAGGGAGATTTCCTGACAAATTTTTTTTGACACTAAATCCCCATTTTCTTGTAGTGTTAAAATCTTCGATTGTCCTGTACGAATGTACGATAGAATTACGAACAAGTTTTGGCCTTCGCTCAACTTCTACTACAAATGTTTCTTTCCCTTTTGTTGTATTTACTATGTGAATTTCTGGAGGTGTTGGTAATGGTTGATTCTTCTCTTCACATTTTAAGAAATGGTTTAGCTTCCCTTGGTCTATCATTCTGAGGATAATTCTTTTTATATTCCTACAATCATTCGTTAGGTGTCCATGAAAATGGTGATAGGAACAAAATTCATGACTTCATCACTGGAGGCGGTTCATTCCCCATGTTCCATGGTGCAGGTATGTTTTCCATCAAGATTATAGCTTCCCATATTTTCTCCACGCTAGCGTTTAATGGAGGCATCTTGATTTCTTCCCAGACTACACTATGACCTCGCTGCCCTCTATGATAGTCATGCCTCTGACCTCCATAGATTTCTTGCGGATTATGCCTCTGACCTCCATAGGTTTCTTGCGGCTGATCAAGCCTTTGAATTTTATTATTTCCGCCACAGTTGTAGAAATTTCTTTCTCTTTCAAATTCTTCCTGATCGCGACTTCCCATGGCTACCAACTTTTGTTGACCATCATCTGGTATCCTCATTCCTTGTTGACCTTGCGAGGTACTCGCCAGTGTTTATCAATTTGGGTAACAAACTTGCATTCGTAGCTCTGAACTTGTATTCACGACAGGATATGATTCCATCTCATTTTGCTTTTCCTCTAGAGCAATATACTCCTCCTGAAGCTCTCGCAACTCAGTCATTGTGATTGTATTCTTGACTCTAAAAATTTGAATATATAACAGATTTGTCGCGAACATATCATTAATGAATGATAAGATGAGATATCTCTCCTCCACACCTGGCCACCATTTCGCTACACATTGTCTTCCATCTCACAGTCAGATGCTTCAAACTTTCACCAACCCTTTGTTTTAACCCAAATACATCTTCAATACTTCGCGAGGAATTATTACTTATATATGCCCCTAAAAATATAGCTTGATTGAAAGATGTTATTGTATTCTTCTAGACCACTTCAAACCATTTCAAAGCTTCTCTCGTCGGACTTTGATGCAAAATATTTGCCACAATATAGCATCATGATTCTCCCATTGTAGCATACATCTCATATAAGCTTTGATATCTTTGTATCGCGCAAGTTGTTCCATCGAAAATCTGGTTAATGTCGGTAAGTTGCACTTCGGTGGTATTCCTCCTAATTGTATCTCTTGTGTGAACGGAGTTTTCGCGGCTTCTTCTATGGCTTCATCCAAGCTGTCTCTTTCCTCCTCCCTTTTCTTGTTCATCATTCCTCTCATTTACGCCAATTCTCTCAAAATTTGTTCATTTACATCGAAATTTGAATCTATTGGTATTTTTAGTTCCGCTTCTCTTCTCATGCGTTCATGTCTGCTTTGACTTTCATCATTCTCTTCTCGTCTTTCTCTGCGATCTTCTCCTTCAATTCTTTCACGAATTCGCACACCGTTATATCTATCAATTTTTCTTCTTTGTTGCCTATCAGCTCTCCTTTGTGCTCTTTCATATTCTTCATTAATATTATCATTGTTGCGATTTTGTTCTCGCCTTCTTTCTCGATTATCATGATTATTCTGGCGAATTGCCTCCTCTAACTCATGTTCTTCCATTTCTGCGCTCAATCTTTCTCTCTCGCGAGCTAGACGTGCTTGTTAAACATAATGTCTTTCAATTTCATCCTCAATCTCTTTTGCTTCCTCCGTGCTTCTCTCCCATGCAATATTCTTCTTCCTTCTTCTTGATTTTCTTCATCAATTGGATTATTACTCATTTGATCGCCCCTATTTCCTCGATTTCATCATTACGCCCATTTTGAAAAGTATCGGGACGTGGAACATAACGATCTTCCATCATTTCTCTTCTCTCGCAATGTTCTATGCCTGGATTTTGCGCTTCTTCTTGGTTTTCTTCATCAACATTTTCTATAGGTAAATTTCTCCTTCTTTCCTCTCTAACTGATCTTGAGCTTGATCTTGTAGTGCTTCTCGACCTTCTATTTTGTAATCTCATGTTTTCCATCCTCAATTCATGATTCTGTCTTGTTAAATTTGCACGTTCCTCTCGCCTCTAATCGTCTTTCTTCATGTATTGTTTGTCTCAACGCCTCTAATGCCGCGATCTCTTCATTTCCATGAATTATTTCTCCAATCCCTTCTCGGTCTCTCTCCTCTTGTCCATTGTTTACCAATTTTTTGTTCTTCTCCCCTTTCGTCCACATAGTCGATCTCTAGTATGCACGCTTACTCTATCATAATCCACGATTCTATCCGCTCTTTGGTTGAATTGGTGATTGAATTTGATTTTCTTCATTATTCCTTATGTTCCTTCGAGGATTCTCCCATTTCATTTCTCCCTTCTCCGGCAAGTATCCTACTCCTTAACAAGTTGTTGGTTGCTCGGATGCATTTCTCCTTCTAGCCATTTCTTAATTTTGGTAAACCTCGTTGAAAATTATATGAAATTCCTTCCCTACTACTCCAAATTCTTTCAAATCACGATGTCAATCCTTACTCTCTCCCTGTTTCTAGTGCCAATATGTAGTTGCAGGAAATCCTACACTACACCCCTCACAAGAATCCACACAACTAAGACATTTGAAGATGAACAATAATGATTTTTATTGATTAATTCCTTGAATGTTTACAAGATAAAATAGAAAAGATCTAAAGAAATTACAATCACTACAAACTTTCTCTCTCCTAATGACTTCCCTAACACTCGGAAAAAGATCTCTCCCAACAATCTGCTCGACTCCTTATATGTGGTATTACACAATGGATAAATGACTAAGTCTGTCCATTATTTTCGGGAACGACTTGCGAAATATCGAAGGCGTTCAAATATATACTCTACTTAAGTTTCCTAAATCTCGCTAAGTCTTCATATCTTTCTCGTGTTTTGGATGCCGTCATTCATTTCACATTTATATTACTCATTTGACACTTTCGCAATATCGTCGTTATTGATCTCGCGAGGTATTGTTGTCATGAATACATCCTACAGGATGCTTACGCACCTCCTCTAAAACCCTAATTTCATCAATGGTCGCGGATGAGTGTCTCAAAGATCATCTCGTCCGTCCAACTTCACCCTAGCTTGGTTATACAACCACGAGTCGAGAGTTAATTGTCAAGAAAGGCGTCTTGGTGATCACCACCCCGCCACTTTACCACACCATGATTTAGATTCGTACATAAAATACACACGATACTTCACAAGTATCGACCTCTGAATAACGGCAGGTTATTCAATTTAGAATTACATGCTACTTTATGTGGGTTCCACGATCCACACACTCGAGACATCAATCATGTCACAACCGGGGATACATACTTGGGGTATTGGTCCCGCGGTTTACGGCGTGCGGCGCATGTAATGCGCCATCACAAGAACGTGTCGGGAAGTCATGGACGTTAGTGATGATGGGAGAAGTGGGCAAGACTGGTCATGTGACACTAACACACGACTCCACTACTCCATCACTCCACTTTCTCCACTTCCCACGAGATATGAAGGTTAGGCTAAAAGACTTGTATAAATAGGTTCTCCTCCCTATTTTTCAGACACAAGAGAAAATAAGGAAACAAGTCCAGATAACATAGGCAAGTGTTGATACAATCGTATTCAAACACCGGAATCGAGAAGCTTACACCACGCAAGCCGCCAAAGCTTTCCTCGATACAAGTCATTCATAGCCAACACCTTCATTCTCAACACCTTCTTCGCTTCTCCCTAAGATCAACCCCATCTCCTTCACTTTGCTACCGAAACAAGTCTGGAACGGCCATTTCTTGGTTTAGGCCGGACTTGCTGATAGACACATTTTTTGTGTCTGAATTGTCCTCAGTGTTGGTATTGTTGGAACTCGATTTTTGTACTAATATTGTGTTTTTATGTATTTTTAGGTATTTTTGGAAATAAATATTTTTGGAAAATTCGGCTCGAAAAGTTGCTCGGAACACCCCCCGGAGGACATTTGATATTCGGACTCCCACTTTGGATAAGGGGTAACCCAATTACTAAGGGGAACCCCGGGACACCCATTAAGGAAGTCATATTCGCACCCCCATCGCTGTTAGGGGAGGTCATCTTTTTCTTTTCAAATTTGAAAAATGGAAGGAATTTAATGGCAAGAACAAACAAATTTTGAGTTGATTTATCTACCAGATTTAATGAGACTCAATGGTCGGAAATTATTGGATGAACTTGTTTGGGCTTAACAGGAATGATATGGTGATTTTTCTTCGATCCGGTTAAATGGATACGTGCAAGTAAGAAAAACAGAGTTGTGACAAAACACGGGACTCTCTCGAGTTGTGTTTGCGTGGATACATATGCCTTAGACGAGTTGAATCGGTCTTAACGAGTTTTACTCCACCGGGAGTGTGCCAACACTAGGAAACGCGTGTAGTGTTAAAGCAGGGAAGGAATATTCGAGAAAAATATTTTCTTTAACACTGAGTAATGGTGGATTATTTTGAGTTAATGAGCGAGATATATTGGTGCTGTTCGGTATAAATATGTTCGTGTGGTATCATAAAAGGGGGATGGAGAGTTAGAGAGAGTTTGGAGCAACCACAGAGCCAGAAAAATCGAGTTACACAATTCTGCTGCTGCTGCTGTGAAGGAAGAACACGAAGAACATTACACTTAGACAAATCGTTTATCAACGGTGAAATGACACTTATGAGTGGGTCGCAATACGGAGGCGTACTTAAAAGCGATAACGGTTTTAACCTTCTTTATACGTGTTTGCAACACTTATAATCGTTGCAAACACCGTTTTATCATTTTCTCCATTTCATCATTTGTACACCTCCTTTGAGCAATAAAAATGGATTTTGAGCGTGTTTCCAACATGATGAGCTAGAACCCATCACTTGGGACGACGGAGGAAGCCTGTTTTGCACCCATGTGGTAATTCTATTTAATTCCTTTATGACTATTTGCACTTATAATTGATTTATGATATTTATTGATTATTTGACATTCGTTAGATGTCGCATGCTTAGTCTTAGGTACTTTAGATGCGCCATGCTTGTGAGTTACATATAATTCTTTATAAAATCTACCTTGGCAAAGAATTAGAGTCGATGTTTGTTACTTTATGAGCCTTAATTGTCCGGAATTAATAGATGAACCGCATGAATGTAAGAATTGGTGGAATCCAGGTCCAAAGAACTCTCCATCTTGTGACATAAATTGTATATATTCTTTATATTTTTATTATTTTCTTTTTATTAATTCTTAAAAATCAATCTCATCAAGTCCGAGTGAGCGACAACCTTACTACCACTTTCTACAAATTAATAGTCACATCAATTTTTGGCGCCGCCGACAACGGACTTGTATAGATTTGTTTTTAGGTTTTATTTTCTTTTTATTATTTTTTGTTCTTTTTCACAGCGTTTTGGTATTTTCTATTTGCTTCCGATTTGGTCGAAGCTTATGAGAAAGAAAAAGTGTTGAAAAGTAAAGCGAAGCCAAAGAAGGAAAGAAGAGAGAAAATCCAAAGGAGTAAAGAAAATTTTGTATATAGTGTAATTAATTAATTTTTATTTATTTTTAGAAACGTAATTAGGTAATTATTTTTGTAATTTTTATTTTTATTTTTTTTGGACTTCTTAATTTTGGACTTCTTAATTTTGGACTTTATTTTTTGGACTTTGGACATTTTTTATAAAACCCTAAGGAAGGGTTATTTAAATATAACCGCACGGGGGAAGGACCGGTGATTACGATATCACCTCGGCCCTCGGGTTCGTACATGACATAGGAGTCGTGGCACCTAGTCGACCTCAGCGGTTCATCCCCGTGTCGGAACGGGAGGTAAGAATTCTAAACACCATGAATCCTGTCCTCGCTGGGTTTACTTGGATGATTTTGTATGCATATATGTTGAGGTATTGAAACGGCCGCTTTAAATTCCTAGTAAAGGGCAAGGGCGGCCATACAAGATAAGGGTTCGGATTTCATCACCGTTCTCTTCTTGCCCGCCTTAGGAAAACGAAACCAAACACGAACCTAAGCCTAAAATTTTAGCTAGAATGAGACCGATAGAGAACGAGGCTTAGTAGGAAAGTCGCTCGAAAATATTAAGCTACTCTTTTAGCATACTTGAAGTTCATGATGGTTTATGTGAAGTTGAATGCGTGACCGCGCCGCCTTATAATCGCTGAGGCCTTGGGTATCAAAGCTACTGCTTCCGCCTATTCAATCTTACTTAAACCGGATTGATTCCGGAGGGGTTTGGTCGATTATAACGAATTCCCTTGCGAAGGATTAGAAGTCGGTCTAGAAAACAATCTAAGTGGAGCCATCATGCTTTTTTTTGCTAGAAATCGTCAGGTTTGGCTGTGGTCAGTCGACCTTGTTTGTGCTTGTGCAGAATTCCCTTGCGGTTAGGATGTCAAACTCGGTATTACAATAGCCATCACAATGAATATGAATATCCAACTCATCAATATGGACATCACTCTTTTATGACCATAGTGTGAATAGTGGTTAAGGAACGCCAAACTTTTGAAGGTTATGGGTCATACCATGGTGATCCCAATTACTATCCACACGCCACCCTGGTCGATAACGAAAGCAAAATTCCTCTCTAATAGAGTCAACACGTAAGTTAGCCGAGAGACGACACGTAAGTTTGCCGTAAATGAATAACTTAGTTATGGATGAAAGCAACGAACGAGTGAAATTTCTTTCCTAGATTCAACAAGGAAGTCATGTGAGTCAGTCACGATACATTAAAGAAGTCATGTGAGTCGAGTCACGATACCATAATGAAGTCATATGAGTCGATTAAAAGCTTTTTGTTTGAGGCCCGAAACCAACTAACAAGAGATAATCTTAGTGTTTCCAATAGTACCCTTGAAAATAAGGATAATTTTTATTCACATAATCAAGATGGCAAGTTTAGAATTGGTAACACTACTTGTTTAGATGAGGTTCAACCATTTTCATGTTATGATTATGATGAGGATAGTGTTGATGAAGAATTTGAAATCGATAGGGCATAGTGATCGGGAATTTATTACTCAATTGAGCTTAATGATGATAATATTTCTAGTTCAAATCCAAATAATTTTAATAATTATTCACCTATTCAAAAGGATGAGGATTTGACTAGAGATACCCCGTTTTAGACGATGTAGTATTTCTTTTGATTACTGAAGCCAATGATGGTTTAGAGGAACGAGTACATTTTGAGTCTAGCGATTTAGAAACAATAGACTTAGAAAAAGAAAATGAACTCGTAGAGATGAGTGAGGATGTACCTCACTTAGAAGAATCAATTGACCATTTTCAGGAATCGGATGACCTTGAAATTAGGGGAAGTTGTGACTAGTCTTTCTAGAGACACCGAAACTCTAAGTTTGGGGGTGATTATCATTCTCCATGTGCTTTAACTCTTAGAAAAGTCCCTAACTTGGGACTTGACATATGTGCCTCAACCATTTTAAAAGATTATCTTCATACACTTTATCCACGAACCTAGTTGTGTCCATAAAGAAGTTAGGTTGTTAGAAACCCATCCTCCGGTTGATGTGGTTAACCCATATGATACCAGTTGACTTTGTTTTCCCACCAAATATTTTTCAACCAATTGTGGGAACGTTTAAGTTTCGGATGTGTCAATTATTAAGTTTTGAGACCAGCCCTAAGTACTTTAGGAAACTAAATCACACATTTGCTTAAGATTGACGCATGTTTCATCGTGGTCAATTATGTGAGTCAAACCGAATGACTTAGAAGATCCACAATTATTCAAGTTATTATTATGTGCTTCAAGTTTTTATTTGACTTTTTCAGACATCTAGAACTCAGAACATTCGGATCTAACTCATGAGGAAACGCAACCTTGAAAATATGTTATCTAGACCCTTTTATAAAGCTCACGAACCCGAACCACAACTAGATGTAGTTGTCTTAAACAAAAAGATAGATAAAAAGGGTGTATTGGATATCTTCCGATGCATTGCGATCTCTTCTTGTGGTTAGCACTTTTTGATCCGAGGATGACCCCAGTTATTCGATTCTTTGCTATATGATTCTTCGAGGTGACTAACCCTTTCCAATGTCCTGGGTCAAGACTTTAAACTTAGCACTTCTTGAGAGTAACCCATGCTCTTGCAACACGGTAATATCTTTCCTTAACTCTTTTACTTCAAATGTAGCATTTCTCCTTATTCATGCTTTTAATTTTATCTTTAGAACATTGAGGACAATGTTAGATTTTAAGTTTGGGGTATGGAGAAACTTTTAGTTTCTAGATAATTAAACTCCAGTCTAGAAATTTATGCTTATTAAGGATGGCACTAACCAATCTAAGTGGATGGAAGCATTTTGGTTGTAGGGGAGTTGAGGAACCAACTGGATTAGATGGCAACATCTAAAGAGTCTATTCATAAAAGCACAGAGCCCAGTGTTAGAAATAACATGATAGTTTCACCATATCTCGTTGAGTCCTTTTCACTTGTTTTTATTTTGTTTTGTTCTTTGTAGACTATGTTTCTCTCGTGATTAGGTGGGGCCTACGAATCAAGTTGTTACCAATGCTAGGGTGAATTAGAGTGATTGAGATACCAAAAAAAAAAAAAAAAAAAAAAGTGAAAAAAAAAAAAAGTGAAAAAAGAGAAAAAGAAATCGGAGACCACACGTCGACCAACCTAATAAATTCAATAAAGTCGACCACCTGGAACCCTTGTATATGCCGATTGTGTTGACCTAGAGTTAGGATTGTCGACCACTTGGTTCCCTTGTATATGCCGAGTGTGTTGATATTAGTGGAGACTAGTATCTCGATCCATTAGGATAGGTTCATTTTGGCTGAGGCCTTGACAATATGGGAAACACCGATCACTTAGTAAACATCAAAACCATCTATGTTTTTCTCTATATCCATCTTCTTGATCTATCCATGTGATTAGTTTTGACTCCGGGTATTGATGTCCATAGTGCGACTATCCGAGTAGAGCTACGTGGACTTATATATGAATTTTAGTATGCTTGAGTGCAAACTGCATTACAACCAATTGGAATTTCGCATCAGGGTGCTTCCTCTTGTAGTCAATAAGTATGCCAACCAAGGAGATTCTTTAGTGCCTTCCAAGGTTCTGCGTAGATACTTAGGAGTCCTGATGTAAAAGGGTTTGTGGGTACACCTCACAAACCCTCCCGAGACTATAACCTAAACTTCTAGGGCACCTAGGGGTTTAAAGGCTTATTGCATACGCTAAATGTAATCGACGATGCGACGATGGTGAGTTAGGATTTCATTTTGTAGATTTGATTTGCTCGGGACTAGCAAATAATAAGTTTGGGGGTATTTGATAGACACATTTTTTTGTGTCCGATTGTCCTCGGTGTTGGTATTGTTTGGAACTCGATTTTTGTACTAATATTGTGTTTTTATGTATTTTTAGGTATTTTTGGAAATAAATATTTTTGGAAAATTCGGCTCGAAAAGTTGCTCGGAACACCCCGGAGGACATTTGATATTCGGACTCCCACTTTGGATAAGGGTAACCCAATTACTAAGGGGCACCCCAGGGACACCCATTAAGGAAGTCAAGTATTCGCACCCCCCATCGCTGTTAGGGGAGGTCATCTTCTTCTTTTCAAATTTGAAAAATGGCGGGAATTTAATGGAAGCAACAAACAAATTTTGGAGTTGGATTTATCGGTGATTTAATGAGACTCGATGGTTGGAAATTATTGGATGAACTTGTTTGGGCTTAACGGGAATGATATGGTGATTTTCTTGATCAGTTGGGTTGGATACGTGCAAGTATGAAAAAGCGATTTGTGACAAAACACGGGACTCTCTGAGTTGTGTTGCGTGGATACATATGCCTTAGACGAGTTGGAATCGGTCTTAACAGAGTTTTACTCCAACCGGGAGTGTGCCAACACCAGAAACGCGTGTAGTGTTAAAACAAGGAAGAAAATATTCGGAAAATATTTTCTTTAACACCGAGTAATGGTGGATTATTTTGAGTTAATGAGCGAGATATATTGGTGCTGTTCGGTATAAATATGTTCGTGTGGTATCATAAAAGGGGATGGAGAGTTAGAGAGAGTTTGGAGCAACCACAGAGCCGTAAAATCGAGTTACACACCCCTGCTTAGCTGCTTTGTGAAGGAAGAACACGAAGAACATTACACTTCCTCAAGACGAGTCGTTTATCAACAGTGACAACGACACTTAGGAGTGGGTCGCAATACGGAGGCGGACTTAAAAGCGAATCTTGGTTTTAACCTTCTTTGTAGAATAAGAGCAACACTTATAATCGTTGCAAACACCCGATTTTATCATTTTTCCATTTCATCATTTGTACACCTCCTTTGAGCAATAAAAATGGATTTTGAGCGTGTTTCCAACATGATGAGATAGAACCCATCACTGGGACGACGGAGGAAGTCAGTTGCACCCATGTGGTAATTCTATTTAATTCCTTTATGACTATTTGCACTATTATAATTGATTTATGATATTATTGATTATTTGTGAATTCGTTAGATGTCGCATGCTTAGTCTTAGGTACTTTAGATGCGCCATGCTTGTGAGTTACGTATAATTCTTTATAAAATCTACCTTGGCAAAGAATTAGAGTCGATGTTTGTTACTTTATGAGCCTTAATTGTCCGGAATTAATAGATGAACCGCATGAATGTAAGAATTGGTGGAATCCCGAGTCCCAGTAACTCTCTCCATCTTGTGACATAAATTGTATATATTCTTTATATTTTTATTATTTTCTTTTATTAATTCTTAAAAAATCAATCTCATCAAGTCCGAGTGAACGACAACCTTACTACCACTTTCTACAACATTATTGAGTCACATCACTTGCACAGATTGATCTCTCGAATCTACAAGCACTCACCGCGCAGTGCATTTGTTTAAGGTTTAGATTCATTTCTCATCCACACACCCCAAATTACCAAAACCGGCAGAAATAGTTTTTACCCATAAACACATGGGATGAAACATGGCTATAGGTTTTATCAGAACTTGAAAAAGCAAACCACGTATTTTTGTCTAGATATAAGACTAACTCGGTTTCTCAGGTCTTCTGATGAGAATAAACTTTCCGGGTGTAGGACCAATTTTTTTTTTTTTTTTCGAGAAACATGGTCATGGGAAGTCCCCAGTCTTCCGAGTCGTTCTTGAGTTGTCCGATAACCGCACCGTTAATCCCCGGGTGGATCGTTTTGCTTCCACCTTTGAGAAGTCCAGTCATCCCTTGTCGTGTCATGACCGATAATCCAAATCGTCGAGTAATCGAGTCGGAGTGGATCGCCTTCCTCTACCATCTTGACGTCTGGTCGAAGAATGAGATCGCCGGTTGAAAATTGACATTGTAACCGAAAGATCGAACCTCCCATCTGTGGTCGCCAATTGTTTGTAGGTGAAAATGGTTTCGCTGATTTCGGTAATTGCGGGTGTGCGGGTGAGAAACAATTTAAACCCTAAACAATGTACTCCGCAAGGGAGTACTTTATATTCGAGAGATCAATTTGTACAAGTCCTACTTAAACCAAGAAATGGCCGTTCCCGGACTTGCTTCGGTCACAAAGTGGAGGAGAATGGGTTGGTTTTGGGGAGGGAAGCAAGGAAAGTGGTAAGACCAGAATAGTTGATTCTGGAAGAGTAGTTGGGTTACTATGACTTGTTATCAGAAAAGTGAGAGAGCTCACAAGGTGAGCTAGCAAGCAAGTATTTCTGATTGTTGTATCTCCCGTATGAACTTGTTGTTCAATGGAAATAGGTAAGACCTATTTATACAAGTCGGAGTAAAAACGTACCCTGGTCCCATTAAGGAGTGGGGAAGTAAATGGAAGGAGGTGGTAACCGTATGCATGGAATTGATGTTCCATAAAGTGGTTAAGCATGAAACTGGTTTTCATGAAACTGCTAACGTTATGGAATTGATGTCCCATAAAGTTGTTAACGCATGTGCTTTATGTCCCATGAACGTTTCACACATAACTTCCCGTATTTACTAACTGCCTCACCCTTATGACACTTCCTTATGACGGGCGTAGTGTACGCCGCACGCTGTAAACCGCCAAACCAATACCCAAAGAGGATCCCCCAGTTTGTGTTGAAGTCTCAAATGTTTTGGAAAACATATAGCACGTTGTTGTGGCTTGGCAAGTCAAGCTCGGGAAACTTGCCAGCCTGGTGACCTTCGACGGTCGAGATTTTGTACCTTGAGAGGAGGGGCAACCGTTGATCATTGCACGCCTTCGTTTTGGTAGACGCGTAGTGAGGGCCAACGTGGTGGCACGCCATTGGCATGGCAAGGTTTGGCGTGGCGAAACATAGGTTTTGGGGCAAAGGTTACCATGTGACGTCTGGTAACCTTGGATGGCTAGGATTTGCTCCTGGGATTGAAGGGCAACCGTTGATTGTTGCACGCCTTCGTTTTGGTAGCCGCGTAGTGAGGGCCAACATGGTGGCGCGGCTAGGGTGTGGTTAGGCTTGGCATATGGGGCCAAGGGTTTGCCTTGGGCGTGGCTAGCTTTGGCTAGGTGCGATTTTGGCTTGGCATGTGGGGCCAAGGGTTTGCCATAGGCGTATGGCTTGGCTAGGGCCAAGGCAAGGGCGTTTGGCTTGGCATGATGTGACTAACATGGCTAGGGCCAAGGCAAAGTGCGTTTGGCATGGCGCGGCTAGCTTGGCTAGGTTTGGTTTAGCTTGGCATGTAGGGCCAAGGGTTTGCCATGGGCGTATGGCGTGGCTAGGACCAAGGCAAGGGCGTTTGGCTTGGCATGATGTGACTAGCATGGCTAGGGCTAAGGCAAAGTGCGTTTGGCATGGCGCAGCTAGCTTGGCTAGGTTTGGTTTGGCTTGGCATGTAGGGCCAAGGGTTTGCCAAGGGCGTATGGTATGGCTAGGGCCAAGGCAAGGGCGTTTGGCTTGGCATGATGTGACTAGCATGGCTAGGTTTGGTTTGGCTTGGCATGTAGGCCAAGGGATTGCCATGGGCGTATGGCGTGGCTAGGGCCAAGGCAAGGGCGTTTGGCTTGGCATGATGTGACTAGCATGGCTAGGTTTGGTTTGGCTTGGGCATGTAGGCCAAGGGATTGCCATGGGCGTATGGCGTGGCTGGGGCCAAGGCAAAAGGCATGATGTGACTAGTTGGCTAGGGCCAAGGAAAAGTGCGTTTGGCATGGCGCGGCTAGCTTGGCTAGGTTTGGTTTGGCTTGGCATGTAGGGCCAAGGGTTTTCCATGGGCGTATGGCGTGGCTAGGGCCAAGGCAAGGGCGTTTGGCTTGGCATGTTGTGGCTAGCATGGCTAGTAATAGACACATTTTTGTGTCTAATTTGTCTCGATTCTATATATTAATAGTGCTCATTTTTGTACTTATTATGGTGTTTTATGTGTGTGTAGGTATTTTTGGCCAATAAATATTTTTGGAAAAATCGGCTCGAAAAGTTGCACCCGGAGGACACCTACTATTCGGACTCTCATTTTGGATAAGGGGTACCCAAATTACTAAGGGGCACCCCCTAGACAACTGATATTACACTCCAGCTGAGGATAGGGGCGACCAGCTTCTTCCCCAAATTTCAAACCTTTTTCTGGTGGGGAAAATGGCAGCAGCGAAGCAGATTTTGTGTTGGTTTTCTCGACGAGTTTTGACGAGATTCAAGGGCTGAGTTTTGTTGAGATTGTCCTGTTAGAGCATAACAGAGTTGGTACGAGTGTTTTGACCCAACCAATTGGTCTAGATAAGCCGGGAGAAGCAAACAGAGGAGGTGAAGTTTATCCGGATTGTTAACGGATTTCGGTGGAGATTGTGTCGGAGTTTGACGTGGAAATGGATTGGATTGGGCCTGTCTTGATGAAACAAGGATTGTAAATGGATCATATTCGATAAAATTGTATTATATCTTCGGTTTTGATAAAACAGGGCAATGGCTATTCGTGGAAGTTTTTTTTGGCTATATTTGTGGAAGTTAAGTGCTGGGAAGATTAGAAGGGGATATTGCGCTGAGGAGTAGATGTATCTAGTCCTGATTGAGTCCTAGGAGAGTTTGGAAGAGCTCAGACGACGTGCAGAGAAAGAAAATAAACACGATAATTCCGTAACTTGCCGTGAGAGGAAAGACGAGATATTCTCGAGATTTCATCGAGTTATAATCAACCTGTGGGCTATAAAAGGAGGGGGGATAGGTCATAGAAGTTTTACGTACACTTTGGGGAAGTTTTAGAACACTACAAAGCATAAATAATTAAGTTGCAGAGATACAAGCGAGAAGAAGAAGAAGAACACAGAACAGCAGAAGAAGACAGTCGTTTATTCCGTGGCCTAATCTTTCATAATTTAATCAATTTGTCACAATTTCGTAACTGATTAATTCCAGGTTCGCAATGATTAGTGTTAGGGTTCTTTGTAACGGTGGGTTCTCAACAATTATAAATATTACAAACACGATGTTTTATACCTTCTCTTCTTTTAATCAACTTTGGAGCAACAAACATGTATTTTGAGCAAGTGGTTAATATGAGGAGCTAAACCCCATTCTTTGAGGCGATAGAGGAAGCTATTTTTCCAACAAGAAGTGGTATATTCTTATTTATCTATTTATTGCAATTATTTTTATGATTATTTTGCCTTGATCGATAATTGTTTGAATGACTTTTGTTAAACAATTGTGATTTGTTTTGATAGAGCATACTTGGACCTAGGTTTTTGATGTTCTATGCTTCGGATTTACACTTGTTATTTTGAGAATCTACTTGTCGCAATAGTTTAGAATCAAATTGAACGAGAAAATTGCATGAATATAAATATTGGATTAAATCACTTTGAACTTGGAAAATAGTAGAATCTTAGCCTCAGTGTGTTTTAATATTGATAACATCTTTGTCTGAGTTTGCTATAACTCTTAGTGAGTTTTCTATTTTTGTGTTGAATTTAAGTCTAAAAAAATCCTTCACAAGTTCGAGAGAACGACATCTTTCTTACCACTTTACAACAACTTAAAAATCACATCAGCTAGGGCCAAGGCAAAGTGCGTTTGGCATGGCACGGCTAGCTTGGCTAGGTTTGGTTTGGCTTGGCATGTGGTGCCAAGGGTTCGCCTTGGGTGTGGCTAGCTTTGGCTAGGTGCGGTTTTGGCTTGGCATGTGGGGCCAAGGGTTCGCCATAGGCGCATGGCGTGACTAGCTTGGGCTAGGTGTGGTTTTGGCTTGGCATGATGTGACTAGCATTGCTATGGCCAAGGCAAAGTGCGTTTGTCATGGCGCGGCTAGCTTGGCTAGGTTTGGTTTGGCTTGGCATGTGGGGCCAAGGGTTCGCCTTGGGCGTGGCTAGCTTTGGCTAGGTGCGGTTTTGGCTTGGCATGTGGGGCCAAGGGTTTGCCATAGGCGCATGGCGTGACTAGCTTGGGCTAGGTGCGGTTTTGGCTTGGCATGTGGGCCCAAGGGTTTTCCATAGGCGCATGGCGTGGATAGCTTGGGCTAGGTGCGGTTTTGGCTTGGCATGTGGGGCCAAGGGTTTGCCATAGGCGCATGGCGTGACTAGCTTGGGCTAGGTGCGGTTTTGGCTTGGCATGTGGGGCCAAGGGTTTTCCATAGGCGCATGGTGTGGCTAGCTTGGGCTAGGTGCGGTTTTGGCTTGGCATGTGGGGCCAAGGGTTTGCCATAGGCGCATGGCGTGACTAGCTTGGGCTAGGTGCGGTTTTGGATTTGCATGTGGGGACAAGGGTTTGCCATAGGCGCATGGCGTGACTAGCTTGGGCTAGGTGCATTTTTGGCTTGGCATGTGGGGTCAAGGGTTTGCCATAGGCGCAGGGCGTGGCTAGCTTGGGCTAGGTACGGTTTTGGCTTGGCATGTGGGGCCAAGGGTTTGCCATAGGCGCATGGCGTGACTAGCTTAGGCTAGGTGCGGTTTTGGCTTGGCATGTGGGGCCAAGGGTTTGCCTTAGGCGCATGGCGTGACTAGCTTGGGCTAGGTGCGTGACCAAGCTAGGGTTTTGGGGAAAAGGTCGCTTGGTAACCTTAGACGGCCAGGATTTGCTCCTGGGATTGAAGGGCAACCGTTGATTGTTGCATGTCTTCGTTTTGATAGCCGCGTAGTAAAGGCCAGTATGGTGGCGCGGCATGGGGCCATGGCGAGGTGCGTTTGGCATGGCGCAATAGGTGTGGCTGGCATGATTTTCCATTGGCACAGAGGTGCGGCTAGCATGGTTGGCATGCTTTTGGCGCGGTCGGTGTGGGTGGCATGATTTACCTTTAGCACAGAGGTGCGGCTAGCATGGTTGGCATGCTTTTGGCGCGGTCGGTGTGGCTGAAATGATTTGCCATTGGCACAGAGGTGCGGCTAGCATGGTTGGCATGCTTTGGCACTGGCCGGTGTGGTCCGGCATGATTTTCCATTGGCGAGGTGCGGCTATCATGGTTGGCATGCTTTGGCGCGGTCGGTGTGGATGACATGATTCGCCATTGGCACAGAGGTGCGGCTAGCATGGTTGGCATGCTTTAGCGTGGTCGGTGTGGCTGGCATGATTTTCCATTGGCACAGAGGTGCGGCTAGCATGGTTGGCATGCTTTGGCGCGGTCGGTGTGGCTGGTATGATTTGCCATTGGCACATAGGTGCTAGCATGGTTGGCATGCTTTGGCGTGTGGTGTGGATGGCATGATTTGCCATTGGCATAGAGGTGCGGCTAGCATGGTTGGTACGCTTTGGCGCTGGTCGCTGTGGCTGCATGATTTTCCATTGGCACGAGGTGCGTCTAGCATATTTGGCATGCTTTGGCGCGGTCGGTGTGGCTAGCATGATTTGCCATTGGCACAGAGGTGCGGCTAGCATGGTTGGCATGCTTTGGCGCGGTCGGTGTGGCTGGCATGATTTGCCATTCACACGTGGGAATTAGGGTTTGGCTTGTCGTAACCCTAATTTGAAAAAGATACCCCGATAATTATTTAGGGACACATTAAAGGTTTCAGTAAATGTGCTTATTAAATGCTTGTTACTTTAAATGTTGTGACATCACTGTCTGCTAGGGTTTAGTGTTTTACGATTTTAACCCTAAGCTAAAAACCACCATTAACACATATGTGCGGGGATATTTGCGAACAAAGTAACATTGACAAAGGTAGAAACAATGTGGACCACTGTTGGTGCGGTTACCGTTGGAGAAAAGGGAATGTCCTTCGCTACTTGATCATTAGGAACATTCTCCTTAGGAGCGATAGACTCATTTGGAGAAGTAGTTGAATCCAAAGAAGCGTATAATCAAGCCTTGTGCGGAACGCGCATTGGCGCGAGAAGTAGCATCAACCTCCTGACAATCGAAATCAGGAATTATGAGGCTTTTGTTTAGTGAGGGTGCTTTGCGAACTCTTCTAATCTTTGATTTCTTACCATCATCGATCTCACACTCGGATTCCTCCGAATAACAACGCAGATAAGAAACAGAGGCACCAATATTGTTTAATGCAAAAGAAAATATTTCTTACTCCTTTGTTATGCGATGGTTTCCTCTTGAGAGATCCTTTGTCTTTCAAACTTGAAGAAGAGTTAGGGTTTGGAATTGTGAATTTGGTATTACCAGAAGAAGAATTTTTGCTGAAACAGAACCAGTATGGAGATTAATACAACAACAGATCAGTAACATAATTTTAAAAAAAAGAAAGATAAGATCAGTTCCAGCAGAATACACAGACCTTTGATGAGGATCCATAGCAACAACAACAAAATTTAAAGATAAAACCTTAAAAGATAATGATGGAGGAATTTGGAGAAGATAAAGATGTGCAGAGAGTTCACGGAGACGAGAAGGGAAGATGAAATAAAGGAGAAAAGATTATCTCTCCTTAAATTTGGTTAATAAATAGATGAAAAAGGTGACCGGTTAAATTCGAACGTTCCGGTAAAATGGGAGAAAATCAGTACGTGTAGACGGTTACACTCAAATCACGGAAACTTGTCGGCAGAAAAGAATATGAAAGGATGAATGGGTGCGGCAGAATAAGTTGAAGTTTCTCATATCGCTCTCTTTTCCAAACAAACGACATGAGAAGAGGCGAAATGTAGATACTAAATATCGCGCACCTATTAAGAATGCGAAGTGATGATTCAATGAACGAGCGAAGAATATCGCGTACAGTGAACTTAAGATGACGTCAGAAGGATCACGGGTAAAATGTGATGATTGTGCGAAGTTATAGGGTGCGTGTGAAAAGGGTCAATGTAAGCGTGCGTTAACGACGCACGCGAGATCCGAAAATAAAGGCTTTATTAGCTGTCATCCACTATGTAAAATCCCTATATAAGGGACCGAGCGACCTTGTAAAGAGAGATTTTTTGAGAACTTAGACTTGAAATTTAGGAGAGAGAAAGATTGTTCTCCAAGTTAGAGTTCATCTCAACTCTTTATATTGAAGATTTTATGAATGAATACATGAATTCTAAGATGATCACTTGAATTATTATTAAGATTTCATTAAGGGTGTGGTGGGATTTCCTGCAACTACAAATCGAGAAGAAGAGGGAGCCTCTCTCTGAACTCAATTTCAGCGGTACACTAATAGTGCAGAAATGAGGTGCCCAAATTAAGGAGGCAACAAATCCTCTAATTTTCAATGGCTAGCTACATAAAGAATTTCCTTGAATTATTTGTCAGGCTCTTGGCTTTAGGATGGATCCCCTTTTACCTAGTAATTTACCTTAGTACCTCGCATCTTAATCTTATATTGAATGTTTGGCAAATACCATTTCAAGAGTATCTCCTAGGCAAATACCATTTCATTCCCAGTGAACATATTTTATAGAATCATGCAAGAAAAACTAGAACTTGGATATAAGAAATATTCTTGGAAAATTATTTGTCAATACTTTTAGTAGTTACAGAACATCAAACAAAAACTATTGTCGTGCGAACGTATTATTACATCCTATAATGCACTACTGGTGGGGGTATAATCTTTACGTTTGTAATGCTGACACAGTTGTACCAAGCATTATCTACCCATGGATGAAGGTGAACCAGAGCAGAAACATTAGGATCTTCAATGATCTCCATTGTCGTATCCCAGCAGTATTTAGTCTTTTGTACAATTTCTTTGCAACATCCAAAATCCTTCACTGTTGGCAACCTCTTTGATACTAATAGTTTCCACACATATCGGAAATGTGTATGCATAATTTAGGCGTATTTGATGTAAACGGTTTAATAGATTAAATTCACTTCTCTTCTTTTCTTCGGCAAAAGAAAACAGCACAAGTTAACGTACGGCTAGGTTAGGACCCTCACTTAAAAAACATTACTGTTTAGAGCCGGCTTTAGACAACGAGACAAGGTCATCTTAGTTAGGATGATAAGCGCTAAAAATAGGGAAACGGTGAAAGTCGACCAGCCTTGCTGTTCTTTGTACATTAACATGTTCTCTCGCAGCATTATCATTTTCAGAAAATGGGCTATATAGCCAAAAGGGAATGTTTTCTGGGTCAAATGGACGGGTAGGAATTTGGCCTGGGTCAAATGACCAAAAGAATCTTTTAACGTGGAGAGACATTAATACCCTTTTGTAACCGTCACGATCTTCTTTTCTCCCACATAAGAAACCACGATCTCACTCTTTTGAAGAGAAACCACCAACGTTCTTCATCTTCTCCCCACCATCAACAACAACTTCCTGGTCTCCCCACCATCATCTCTAAAGTAAAACGCTATCATCCACCGTCTCCTCACCATCATCACTAGCGAGTTGGTTTCATCCACCTTCGCTCACCATCATCAAATGAAACTTCCTCAACCGTCTCCCCACCATCAACACTACAAGAAATTGGTTTCATCCACCGTCTCGTAATACACCTTCAACACTACCCGGAGAGGTTTCATCTACCCGGAGAATTGGGTTTCAATCATTTAAGTGTATTGGAAGAGTTAGGTTTTCAATCGATCCACATAATGTCTCCTACAACTCGTAAGTTTTCAAACCCTAACTTTGTTTTGTTCTTAAATTCGAATTGCATGATTAAATTGTTGAATTGGTTGTTCTTATTTTCATTTCGCTTAGTATTTTTTTAGATGAAATTGGTTTGCATCTGTTATTTAAGAATTTCCAATGTTAAAATGGTTGAAGTGAAATTGGGTGAATTTGATTTTCATATGGGTATCTCGGTTTCATCAAAGTTTAAAGCATGGATGAACTGGTTTCATCCACCTTAATCTATTTGTAAGTGTATATTGTTTCGAGAGATTAAAACCGGATGAAAACAGGTTTGTTTGGAGTTTAAAGATACATCTGCAGTTAGTATTGTATGTTGTGGATTTTGTTCATAATTTTAACATGATTTAATTTGGTTGTTGTATGAAAATGTATGTTATGGATTGCATCTGGTTATGTTTTGGATGGATTGCATGAAATTGGTTTGCATTTGGTTACGAAGTAATGATCAGGAGGTGATTGAAACTGGTTTTCATCTAACTTTAAGTTAGGATGCAAATCGATTTGCCTCTGTTGGTGGTTATTAAATTTAATGATTATGGGACTAATAACATCATCTGTATAATTAGGATGTAGACAATATGAGTTGATTCATTTTGGAAAAACTAAACTAAACATCTCAGTTTAAGTTAGGATGTAAGTGGGGTAAAAACGATGAAACTGAACTAATCAGTGGTTTTAATTTGGTGTTAGGAAGTGTTTGATGGTTTGCATATTTCGGTGGTCTTATTTTGGTGTGATTATGGGACTAATAACAGCGTATATATAAGCGTAAACTCCTTGTCTTTGTTTCTTG